>VZTL01066167.1:57041-75474 GCA_013400535.1 Scopus umbretta | reverse complement strand
GAAGGAGCGAGGAGGGGGGCGGGGGGGGGAAAGGTGTGTACAGAGAGAGCGGCTTTTATTTTCAGACATTTCATAGCAGTAATGTTAATAGCGAAGCTGGGCCGGTGGACCCAAAACTCTATTTTTGTATCTATTTTGGTGCTGCATTTAGCTTTAATGTGAATGGGAAGATGGAGTAGGCTGCTTTGCCCCTCTCTGCGGCCCAGCNCAAAAAAAACTTTATTTAAAAAAAAAAAAAAAAAAAAAAAAAAGGAAAGAAACAAAGGATAAAAAGGAAAAAAAAAAAGGAGAGAAAAGAAAAAAACGTGATGGTCACTGTGTGGACTAGGGCAAAGGGCAATATTTCCTAACATTTTGGCAAAGGCCACCTAGCTTCCTGACTCCCTTTGCACTGCTGAGGCAGGGAAAGGTCATGCAATGCCAGTGTGACCCAGTACATCAGCCCCTTCCCCCTTCCCACTATTGGAGCAGCAGAAAACCGGTGGGCTGAGGATTTCTCCTTCCCCTAGCAGACAGTGCTTTCCCAAGAAGGGAGATTTCAAGTTGTTGAGCAGAGCTGTTATTTGATGCTAGGACAACTTTCTGAGCCTTGGCTAGAGCCCAAATCTGCTGCTGGCTCTGGTTTTGCTTGCTGAATTATTGAAACCTCCCTGCATGTGTAACGGCAGGTCGCGCCAGCTGCAGGTTGTGCGATTGCTTTAAACAGCGCGTCCTTGTCTGAGATGAAAGAGCAAATCCAGGGAATTCCCCTCCCTGCCCGGCAGCAGGGCAGAGGCTTGGCAGCCCAAGCACTGTGGCTCCTTGCTCACACAGGGGAACGACTGCAAATCACTATCATCTGGGCAAAAAGGTCCTCCCTCGATGCCCAGACCTTGCACTTAAGTGTCGGGCAATTTGGTCATCGTTCATACAACCTCTTAGTCTCCCCAGGCTACCTGGGATGGCTCACCAGGGCACAGGCAGCTGCAGGTTTCCTTCCTAACCAGAACTGCTCTAAGCAGTTGCCTGTAGGTTGTTAACAAATCCCATGCACTATCCTCCCACCCAACTGGGTTTTGATCCTACATCCCAAGGTCAAGACCAGAGCAAGGAGAAGGAATACGCTCCCAGCTCACTTCATCCTGTTCCAGCTTAGAGAAGGGCCTCGAGACTGAGGAGGAATCCCATGTTCCTCCTAGACCTACTGCTTGGAGATGCAGATAAGCTCACAGTTACTGCTTCACTAGAGCTCTGGTGTCATTTCTTGGCACTAAGGCCAGAGGAATGCAAATTAGGGACTAGAAGCATCAGAAAGATGCTTCTGGTTCCTGCTTACACAGAAGCACTTCAGCTGCTAGTGGACCCCATGGAAGTTTAGGGACTGAAGTAAGAATTACATGCCTACCAGCCTGCCTTTGCATCCAGTTCAACTCTGCCAACCACTGGGCACATTTGACGCTCACCATAAGTGGTGTTATTTTCTTTTTATTAAGCAGCCATCTTCCATTCAGGCCATTTTCCAGCCCCAGGGCTGCCTGCACAGCGAGTGAGAAGCACTCACATCCCAACATGAAACATGCTGGGGTCTTGGCAAAGGTCTGACAGTGCCGAGATAGCTGTCCCGCAGATGTCCTGCCAGAGAGTTTCACCATGTAGGCAAGACTTTAGACTGTCCTAGGAGCCCCTGGCAAGTCTGCACATTTTCAAAATCAAACATTTTTCTCCATCTGCATTAGGCTGTGTTTAGTCTCTGTGTTGCAACAGAACTTGCTTTGATAACCTATCTCATCTTCAAAGTAGTGCTTTAATAGTGCCAGCAATTATATTTATTAGTAAGAATGTACAGGATTGGATATTGCAGGGTAGCTTCCAGGCATATTGAAGAAATTTAACTCAGTAATTGCTAGCTCTTGTTAAGAATGAGGCTCAGAAGCAAAACCACTTAATAAAATAGAGAGCAGTCAGTCTGGCAGTAAAGAGAGAAAACAGGATCCTAATTCACTTGGACTCTTTGGAAAAACAGAGCTTTATCCCAAACAATATTATTTCCAGATGTTGCTGGAAATTTATCAGGAATTATTTTTCCTTATATATAAATATAACTGGAAAAGGAAAAAAAAAAAAAAAGTAGGATAAAGCTGCTATTTTTTGGTCAAGTAGATGAGTTTTTCCTACTTTAATTCCCGATTAAAGCAGCTTTCCATCTGGGATCCCAGTACCATGGAAAACAGAGAGGTGCTAGAGAGGGTCCAGGACAGACCAGTAAGCACGTGGTCTGCTACAGACTGCGAGGCTTAGCCTTGACCCTGGCAAAGCACCAGCTTGCCTTTAAACATGCAGGCAAGGTCATTCGCTTCATGGGTCCGGTAGCACCCTCGTCCCTCCTGTCCTAGATGCCTTTGCTGGTCTGGACTGGGGGACTTTGTTCCTAAAAGCATCAAACAGTTTCAAAAGTTGAACATTCTCACGTCCTGTGAACAGAAACATTTTTTTGGTTTTCCCCAGACTTTTCTGGAAGTTGTTTGTTTTTTTTGGTTTTGTTTTTTTTTTTTTTTTCTTTCTGCCTCTCTTGAAGATCTTTAATTTTAAGGAAAATCCAAGACAATTCAAATTACACTATTGGTTATCCTTTATCTTGACTTAAATTTGAAAATCTTCCTTGGTTTCCAAATGCTGGTGGAAAAAAAGATTACTATATATATTTTTAAAAAGAAAGGAACAGATGAAACAAGAAAAGACTTTTTTGTAATGATGCCATAGTTTTTCACAGATTTTATACAATCATATTTTTGTACTGCACTACCATTCTCTAATAAAGCATAGTTCTTATCCCTGTACCAAAGACAGACAATCTCTTTCAACACCCCATTCCTTACTCCACGACCTTGCTACCGGCAGCAGTGGATAATGCAATATGGACGCCTTCTCCCTCAGAACCCAATCCTTCCAGCACAGCTGCAGGTCTGGGGTCACTGCCTGCAGGCTGGACATTGCGCATCTCCTGTCTGGGTAACTGCAAGCAGCAGGTCCTGCCCTGCTGGAGCATCCCACAAGCTCAGTTCCATGAAAGAAGTATCTGATCTTTTCCCTGCTAGAAAGCACGCAACACTCTCCTGTCGTCTTCTCAAAGGAAGACGTAAGGGGTTTCTTGTGCTGCTCCTGCTTCAACAGACTTCCATCATTTGTATGGAGACAGTATACTATTTAAACAGAAAATTGAGATACTTGATTGTTCTTCAGGGTGCTAGGATGAGCATTAATTTTAGCATCTTCAAAATTACTTGGGGTCCTTTAAGTCTTCCCATCCCCTCATCTCCTTGTCCTTAACAGTTATTTCTTAAGGGAAGTTGCACGTGTCTCTTGCTCAAATGAATCTACACAAGATTCTTACTTCATTCAAGTATATTGAATTTTTCCCTGTTCATCTCCCTTCTTTCACCACCTGAACTTTCATTTCTATGGTGCTAAGTTCCTCAGCTCTGCAACCTTTGAAGGGCCTGGTAGATAGATGTCTTGCGAAATACGGGTCAAAATACGTGAATAAAACCCACTCCTCCCAAGCAGGCAGGGTAAGAGAGTTACCTCATAGCAAAGCATGCATGAGGAGGACTCCTGGGAAAATGTGAGGGTGGCCAACAAGGTCTTTATTGATTGTGCTCTGTGTGAAAGCAAAGCAGCACAGGTCAGAGAGAAGGCAGACTTTTTGGCTGTTATCCCTACAGAGCTCGATGTTTTTCAGCGATCCAGCTATATAGCAGCTGTTTATCAGAAATCAGGTTCTTATATTCTCAGTCTCCTTCTGCTGTGGTGTGTAGCAGAGGGCCCCAGAAGAAATAAGCTGTTGTGAACCAGGCAAGGTGTAAGGAGCTGTTGCACGTTTTGCACAGGGCAGCTGCTTGGAGCTACTCCAGGCTCTGCCTGCAGCTGATGGGGAGACACTGGTGCTTGCACTCGGTGAGTCGTTCTCCTCTGAGAACTGCTGGGATGAGCAGCCCTTGGGTGATGCCCTCAGGTGACCCCACACCAAGAGAACATCGAAGTGCACAGCCTGGACTGGAGATACTGGAGTTAGCTTGGTAATGGGAAGCACAGGCTGAGCCAGGTGAGGAATATCAATCTGTGATGCCCCTTGCAGCAGGTGTCCCATGCACAGGAAGGCTGATCTTCTCATTTGTAGGGTCTGCAGCTTTCCTGGTTCATCTCTACCCTCACTCACCCTGTTATGTTGTCCCAGCATCACGCTGCCAGCAAAGGACCAAAGCTCCTGGTACTGTAACATGGCACAGGACACAAACCACAAGGCAGTCTATAAAGAGAGGGATGATTTCAGCACCTAGCAGAGGAACACACTGGTTAAGTTGTCAAATGAGGATCCTGGTATAGACTGGAAAAGAAGGGGAAGGAAAAGGAAAAGCAACAGAAGAGGTTTGTTTGCATGCCACATCATTGTCTTCTCCTGGCATTCAAGGCAGACAGTGCTAACAAGTGTGATGCAAGAGTCAAAGCTGGCAGCAGGAACTACGGGATTATATTAAGTAATCATGACCAGCAAGTCTAGCAAACCTAAGTTGCAGTCCTCATGCAACTTTACTGCGAGGCTTCTGAGTAGAAATTGTACAAGAGTCTTATGTTTGTGATATTCCTGTTCCTGGGTCTATCACAGACAGAGTGCTGAAGCCCATGCTGGGATAGCACCATCCCCCAGCAGTGCTGGAGATGGGTCAGCCACGGTTTGACCTAGGCCACGCACAGGGAGAGTGCATGCACTGGGAACAGATTTAGCACAAAGGTATGCTCCCACTTTGGGGGAAGGCAGGGATGGCATCATGTTGGCTTAACAATCCTATCAGCGCTCAAAGCATCACTGCTGGGGCTTGCAGGCTGTGCTCCGTGCTGCCATTACTCCTACCAACAGTAAGAAGCCAGCCACAAAAAGCACAAGAGAGAGGGACCTCAGCAGCTTCCCAACAGTGGTAGTTCTCAGCAAGGAGAAAGGATACAAAACCCTACTACCTGTTCCCAGCCTGAGGTTCAAGGATGTTCGTGCTTCCAGTATAAAATCATCCATCTTTTCCTGGGCATAGGATGATACCACCATAAATAAGCCATCAGCCTAGCTTGAAATTAGCTTTTATTTATAGATTTGCCACTTTATAGATTTGCCACTTGAATTGCCCAAGTAGCTTAAGCCAAACAAGGACACCCTCTTCACCTACCCGGGGAATTTGGCTGAGCCTGGCTGGGGCACAAGGCACTGTCATTAACTGCATGCTCTGGCTTAGAGCTGCAAGCGTGTCATTGCTGTGGCAGGTGAGTCAAGCTTGGCACAAGCAGGGACAGGTAGAGCTGGCCTGGAGCTGCCAGGTCTGAGGGGCACGGAGCTCACAAGTAGCTTGTCCTGCTAAGGCTTTGGGGAAGCTAGTTCCAGGATTGTTAGCACTGTAGCAAGCTGAAATCACCCTCCCGGTGGGTCTGTGGAAGGACACGTCTGCCTTATTCAGGCACTGGGCGATACTGGGGCACTGCTGGGCTACTTGTCTGACAAAAACATGAATTGAGCTTTAGGCTGCAGACCAGCTGAGCCAGCTGGCCTGGGTTGAGCACACCACAGAATTTGGGCATTAAATTACAGCTCCAGGTTCAAGCCTGACTCAACCTTGCAGTGAAGACATCCTCACAGTCACAATTATAGTAGAGTCCTGATAGTAGTGTTGCTTAAATCAGCATTGCCCCGTCACAGCCCTGCAGCGATCAACAGGCCATGACTTCCAACAATAGCAGAATTAAGGCTTGGACTCCAGTGTTTCTTCTTGCTTGACACCTAATCCCCAAACACTGACCTTTATTGAACTAAAACTATGCAATATTGAACAGATTGCATCAAGAGCGGTGCCTTAGCCACCTCTCCTGGATATGCACTTACATATTTTTAAAAGTAGCCTCATCACAGTTGTGATGGGCTAAAGAACCAACGTACAAGCCCCTGAGGAGCAGGGCCAGCTCTGGAGCTTGTGATGTGCCACAACTGTGTTGTGACCATAGCTTCTAGGCCACCTCTGCTCCTTTGAGGCTACAGTGTTAGAAGTAGAGGAGTCCTGAAAGTTCAGCTCCCTACCCATGAGCAGCGTGAGGGCAGGGATCAGAGATGAGGAAGGAAGAGCACATCAAGACTTGTGTAAGGCACAGGAGCTTGTAGTACTTACTTCTCACTGTGGTAACTGCAGTCACAATTGCAACCCCAGTGCACATGGTCCTCCTGGGAGTTGAGGCTTTAAAATACTGCTGCTTGTTCTTTGAGGGGTTGGAAAGAGAATTCATGAGGCTTGACTAGTCCCATGGAGGAAGAAGTATGGTACAGCATGGGCAGTGTCACCTCTAAAAACAAGGAAGTGGACAAGGGGCAGCCTCTGTAACATAGGAACAGCGCTGGAAATGCATCTCGCTGAAGAGCAGCACACTAAGGTAAGGGACACCGCTGCACCCTTCATAAGCGGGAGCATCAGCAGTGTAATGAACAATCCTGGCAAGTCCTTGATCAGACGCGTGCCTCCACTTGCCATCAATCCCACTTTGTAATCAGGAAAAAAAAAATACACACAACAAAAACCCACTACTAATGAATTAGGCTATCGTTATATCTTCCCCTTACCACTTCAAGTAACCGTGGCCAGTGCTATTGGTCACAGCAGCAGAGCTCAGCTCTACAATAAATGCTCAGCTAGAGGCTGACCCAACAAAATCGTAGCAGAAGGGAGCACAAGTTGCTTTACCTTACGCTCGCCTAGGCTGGGGAAACAACTGAACAAGGGCTTTGAAACACTCTGCTCTGCCTTTGCCTACACTGAACTTGCACTGTTTCCTTTCTGACCCCCCCTTCCCAAACCTGCTTATGTTTTTGTCTAAAACACTTGCATGCTTCCAATTCCAGGGTTGGATCAGAAGCAAGCAGGGAAAATAAGCTTAGAAGCAGAATGGACCAAGCTGACAAATCCCCAAGTCAACCTAGTCAAAGTGGAGACCTGCGAGAACAGCACCTCCACCCCCAGGTTGATGCCCCCTTCGCAGTCCTCCAGCACTGAGCAGGGCCGCTGAAAGATACATGCATTTCAAAACCATGATTGATACATCCCTCCTTAAATCAGACCAAGACAGCAGGTTAATTTGGGGATGTGTCAGCTTTGGGAGTACCCAAATGGGAACTTTTGGGAAATAAACGTTAAGGTCCAAACAGTGATGTTATGTGAGAATTTGAGAGACAGGTATGTAATCCACCTTCCCCTTGCTGGGAAGAGCGATCTGTTGTGCTTGAACTCTGCCTTTGAGCTCCATCTTGCTGCTCGCTGCAATGTCAGAGCATCTCACTGTACAACCAGCGCTGCACTCCCTGCGACTGGTGCGGTAGGTCAGGGGACACAGGCCAGCTCCAGAGGCGTACAAGGTGACAGACACAGACATTAAGGCACAAAGGCCAAGTGACTTAACTCACCGCATGCATGTGGAATTAATTATCCTGAAAAATGCACCGCCTGGAGCATCTCAGGCCTACTGTGAAGTGGAATTCATACTCAAACAGCTAAGTTTGTGTGGTTCCCAAGTCTGGCCACGACATGCTGACAGCACTAATCGTGGCCAGAGCTCACCTCTTCTTTCACAGACTTGCTGAGCTGCAGCAGAGATGACCGTTTCAAAAAAACTGAAACAGAAGGCAATTGTGCTAAAAGCCATTCACACGTGCATTCGAGATACAGTAAAACTTCAGAGAATTAAGAGATCTATCGAGAGATGCAAAGATGAAGCAACACACTAAGGACTTCACCCAAAAATGGCCTGACATGCAAAGGTCACAGTGCATTTCATCGCAGTTCACCATTCCTGCAGCATCAGTGAACACCGTTCTGGAAGCAGCCTTTGAATCCTGAAGAGGCACAAGCCTGTCCCAGGCAGCTGTTTGTAGCCACCCAAGATCGAACAACAGCCATAAGCAGGCATAACATCGTTGTGGACAGTGACATTTTATGGACTGTGTTGTCTACTCACATTTCACCACAGTGTACAGCATATCATGCTTATTATATTAAAACTGAGATGAGGAGTAATGAAAAACTTACATGCAAGTGATAAAAAAAAGGAAGGGAGGACCCAGGAATTTCTCCCTTCCAACTATAAACGCACACCCATTTACATTGTTTTGTAAATTAATTTATCTTTAAAAGAACAATAAAAATACTTAAAATATTTCTGTTCAGGACAGCCATTGCACATTTGGTCTTACACAGAGGGGAGATACAAACACACACAGCAGGAACACTTTCTAATTGAAAACATACAAAATAAATAAGACATGGGTACAGGTCAGCACTCTTTTCCTTGTGTCCTTGATAAACATTGTCTCAGTTCCCCAACGCACTGGTCAACCCCCCCAAAAATGTGGTATCTAGAAAGAACACACCTCCCAAAAACTTTTGGAAAAAAAGCTATTAAGTAGTGGCATTGTTTTGTCCTATTTTCTGTATCTCTGCCATCTGTAAGCCATTTGTATGAAGAAAATCTTTGTTTCCAAAGCCTGACTTACTAAAGCTCATTTGTTCCAAAGTACAACAGCGCCTTGATACCGTTTATACCAGGGACAGCCAAGGGCTCTGCCAAACAAGCTGGGCTGGGTTCCGCAGCCGCAGCGTAAGAGGTACCTGGCTGCCCCATGCCTCTGCCAGCAGCCACTGTCCCCCCCAGAGAGGGCAATACCCGTCACCCTCCACTCTCTAGTGGGTCTCAGGGTAAAAAAAACACAGCATTTGTCAACACAGACTGAGACCTCAGCTGTGGGACAGATCCTCCTGCAAAGGGGCAAGACAGACCACTGGAGATTATACCCTCTTGACATGCCCACCCACCAGAGCCCATTTATCAATGCTCGTTTGTAAATACTAAATCCACAGCGGAACTAGTTTTGCTATTTTTTTGTGTGTGCCTGTTTAAAAAAAAAAAATCAGGATAGAGGTATTTTTCTCAAGCTTGTTCTTAATCAGAAGAGAACTGGCAACAAGGCCAGCGCATTTTCTTTTAATTCTTCAATCTGATTGGGACCTCAGAAGGAAGCAGTGGCATTAAAACCTCCTCAGTTTAATCAACTCTTAAGCATAGGAAAAAAAGAGGCAGCAGCTGTTAAGAGGACAAAACTCATCTTCCTTTAACTTCAAATAAGCTTCTTTAAAACAGGCATTGAAACAGTTCATATTCACCTGTTTTAGTTTTCTTCCTTGCGAGGTGGGTGCTAAAATTTCAGCATCTCACAGGAGATAATTGGAAAAGCATTCACAGGGTAAGAATTAATCACTGCAGTTAAGGCAAGAAGGAAGAGCGCAGTGCACTCCGAGTACCTCTACTCGTTCATTAACAACACAAGTCTGAAAGAAAATTATGGAACAAGCCACTGCTCATTAATTTGCATGCTACTCTCCCCTCAAGAACAGAGGGGGGACTAGAGAAATGCAGAATATAAAATGTGGTACCCATCCATAAAACTTAGGACGTAAGATTCTTCACAAAGAATAAACTAGCTTAGTCATGAGGTGCTTACATGTCTTCTCCCTACCCAAAAGGGACCTCCCTCGCTTTTCTGTATGAATTCATTATATATACATAAATATATACATACACAAAATTGGTATGGCCTTACACTCCATTTAAGGATATTTTGCTACATTGGTCGAGTGCAAAGCAACTTCTTCCTTAAAAGCATCATTTTTACATCATGATGAAATAAACCTATAACTTATACAATTTGCATGACCACACAGAAACAGTGGCAGATTATTTTTTCTGGCTTGTAAAAATTTTTAAAACAGAAGTTCTATTTCAGCAGTTTGAAGACGGAATGTAAAGTTTCTGCTGTTACATGTATATAAAATATATTTATTGAATCATACATTCATGCTGATTCCAATTAAAAAAAAAATAAAGGATTTTTCTGAAATTCTCTCCATGGATTTTTAGTGCCAGAGGTTCCATGCTGCAGCCAACACTGCTGGTGCATTTGTGCTAACGTAACATTTCATGGAAATAAGGCAAAAAGACCAGTATTACTGTTCTGCCTTTTATTCTGAAGAATGATCTCTCCCATCTGTGACCTCCTGAGCTCCTCCCCACAAAGGAATTCCTACAGCAGCAGCAGCAGCAGCCCTGTAGCACGGACAGAGCAATAGCATTCAGACTTCTGAACTGCTCCTCATTGTTTCAGACTCTTGCAAGGCTAAGACAGTCAGCTAACAAAGTTAGCCTTCCTTTCCCAAGATTTAAGATCAAGTCAAGGCAGCAGAAGCAAGTTTTCCACAAGTGTGATCAAGAGGGACGCCATGACATCTCTAGTCTGTATAAAACATCTCTAAGTTGCTCTGGTCTTTCACATAACAATGACGGGTACCCAAACAGAAAGGTCTGTTTATGTTGTCTTTAGGATACCCTAGATTTTAAAAATCAGACACAAATGAACAATGGTAGACTCTATAGAGCTAAACTGCACCTTAAATTCTCATACAAACTGAAACAGGTTCTGGGAAGGAGCTTAGCTGTTTGGGCCTAGGGTCCACCAAAAAAAAAAAAAAACCCAAAGAAAAAAGTATTTCATGTACCATTTTGCAAGCTAGGACACAGCACTAGTTATACATAGCCTTAAAATTCTTTGGCAGATGAACTGACCTTGGTACAGACATCCAAAATGACATTTCAGAATGTTAAAGGACTGCCACTCACACTGAATCTCAAAGATGGACACGATAAAATATTTTTCCTTCCGCAGTCAGGTGCTTTGTCAAGTTTGAAATATCATCAGTGGAACAGCAGATCCCACTTGGCTTGGCAAGTGGCATTTTGTGACAGAAAATAGAAAGGCAACATCCTGCCCTTCAAATCTATTCTGAGAACATACCATTACTCTTAAAATCTACTGTCTGTAATGGAGTTTAAAAGCATTTTACTTAATGGTTTCACATCTCTCAACCAGAAAAGCTCTTAACAAACCCCCTTACCCCATCTTCCACACAACATGCAAACAAGATTATGATGATCTTAGGAGGGCAGTTTTTCAAGTTACCAGCCAGGGTAAGAATGGCACTGCTGCAAAATGAAATAATCACCGAGATAATTACTTCCTGTTAATGCATGCACAACTTGGGGAAACTGCTAGTGTGCCATGTGCTCTTAGCCCCATGCAGCAGTGTGTAAAGAGAAACAATTAAAAACCACATTTTTTGTCAAAAAGCTGCAGAATCAGCAGCTGCAGGGATCAACTCCAAGTCTTCATACCTGCACCCAGAGCCACCATTTTCACCAAGGAAAGCAGACTCCCAGGTCTAAAGGATAATCCTCTCACGTGACACTGAAGAATGTTTTGTCATTCAAATTCAAGTCAGAGCTTACAACCACACAGCACGCAGGCTGTTTCCTACTCAGGGAGTAAATCATCTCTGCAAAGCCCTACTTCCAACAGCATGCTCACCACCTCCATGCTTGCCTGTGCATGGCTAGCGTACACTCAGGAACACTAGAGCTTCAGCTCTGGGCAAATTCTACCTCAAAAGGAAGAAAAAAAAAAAATAAGAGGAACCTGTAAAGAGCAAGCGATCCCTGCCTGAATCCTCAACTACAGAACAAACACCTGCAGTCCCAAACACACAAAAATTTCAGTTCAACTTTATCCAACAGCCCCATGCAAGTCTGCTGGGAAGTACTCCAGGAGGAGTTTCTCTCTGCACAAGAAAAGGGGATAACTAAGCCTAGTTAATTGCGCAATGCTCTTAACCAAAGAAAGTGCAGCAAAGGCAGCACAGCTTCCAGTTCTCTTCCAGATGGTATGAAATACTACTGTGAATGAAAAGTCTTACTTCTGCTCGTCTTACACTAAGATCAGTCACAATAGGCCAGGTCACACCTAGTCATTAATCAACCATTAAGGTTGCTCCTGACACCGTCCATGTGGCTTGCATGGGTGCAAAACCATCCTGTAACAGGTCTGACCAACTTTTCTCCACTTCCTACTCCCTGCAGAGCACTGGGACATCAGGAGCACTTCAGCAAACAACGCTTCATTGTCTCAATTACAGCAGAGGTGCTAGTGGGGAAACACACTGAGTCCTATTCGTTTGAGATGTCCCTGTAGCATTTTCCTTCCAGAAAGAGTTGGACTACCTTGGTGATTAGAGGTTAGCCTTCTTGTAGCTATTCTAGCTCACTGCAGCCAGCTGAGGCAAAGAGAATCATGACTTCTTCATAGCCATCTTCACCATTAATGCACGCAGAACACTAAAGACCTTAGACAAGAGATATTGAGGTTTTAGCAGCACAGGCAACACAGAAACCAGAAGGGCTTGAGACTACTAGAAAGTTTAAACAAAAAAGCCAACATGACATTTTACAGCAAGTCTATTCAGTATGCTTTGTTATTAGCTAGTCACAGAACAACTAGAACGCAAATACTAAGTCACTCTACATTTTGATCAAGATGCTGTCAACGTAATTTGCTTTTGAAAAGTATTTCTTTACAAGTCATTCCAAGAAAATTTTATGTAAATATTTTATTTTGCCTGTCATCTTCGACAAGAACATCACTTTCTGGGTCTTTTATTATTTAACATATTGAGAGTACGATTCATATGAAAACAAGCATACACTTCACCTTATAGTCTCTGAAATTCTTCACTGACATTCCTCAGCTCTTTCTCAAGCCATACAACAAGGCAGAACTGCCCAACTCCCACTACAGAAATTGTGTTTCAGGCTTACAGGTGCTTTTGCAGATTTGGTTAAGAACTATAAAAGCTTCTATTAATAGCACTTTGATAAGGCTGAAGTGCAACCTGCTACTGCAGTTTTGGATTTAACATCAAGAACAGCAGAAACCAAACAAATGAAAAGGAAAAAAAAGGAGCTGCAAACAACAAGGACAAGTTCAATGAAAGACTTCCATTGTACATCTTCACCTCATGGTCATTCCTGATACAAAAACAGGCAGCAAGCTTGCTCAGTTTTTAGAATAATACCAGTTACTACCACAAGAGGAAGCAGTATATATTTCCAGTATGCTGGCTGAGAGAGCATACCACAGCTATTGCTGTCCTGTTCAGCTCTCCTCCGATTCACCAAGATACTTAAGTCTTCAGGAATAGATTGTAAGCAAGTCAATCTGAGCAACACTCATAAGCAGGGAAGGGACAAGTAGCATAGCACAACTCTGAAGATTAAGCTAAAACAGAAACCAAAACTGTACTGACATTTAGTGTAACCAGGCTCAACCACTAGGTTTGGCAAGTGAAATGCAAAAATTACTGTTCTGGAACAGGTAATACTTATCTGCCCTTTGGGTAATGGCAGCTTTGCTCTAGTTTTAAAGCAAGCAAATGTCAAGAGATACATACTGCATATGCATAGTAGTTATGTTAATAAATCAAGAAAAGAAAAGTAATGAACCCTGACACATATAAGCAAACTTGCTACGCAGTTCTTTCATATTACCACGAGCTCTGAAGGTCTGCTGTAGACTCAGAACTGCCATTTTCATCCAGATGTTTAACACCACATATTACAGAATACATACTGCTTTATGCAGTACAATCTTACAAGATCACTTTGATTGACATTACCCAGTTTTGTATTTTATTTTCATTTTCATCTTCTTTCAGAGGCAGTGGGGAGTGTTCAACATCTTTCTTAATACCAGGACAGACTGGCACCTTCCGTACTTCCAACAAAAACGTCATAAATCCACTTGGGGTCTGGTAGAAGCAGGGGATGAAATTAATGTCTAAACTGCAAAAATAACTATTACATGCAGTAGTCTGAACAGTAAAGGATATGGCAGAAGTAATTCTGCTTCAGTTCCACTTCTGCAACACTTGTAATGGGGCCTGCCCGGCTTCAAATCACAGTTATTAAATTCTGCATCCAAAAAGTACTTGTTTTCAATTATTTAAATGCAGCCAAAATGATGAACAGAAGGTGTTAAAAACTTCAGCTATAACCACCTCTACTCAGTAAACCAAGCAACTGAAGGAAGAACCTCTTCCCCTTGGAAAGACTCCAACATACTCTTGACTTGATAAAGCAAATCTAGACCTTTTTTATTTTTATTTTTTTTTTTTAAACAATTTGCCAAGACTGGAATGAGAGATAAATAGAAGGCACAACAATTTTGCTTTTTTTATACAAATACAAACTAAACATGAAAAAAACTCCCTATTTCAATAAAAAATTTCACAAGTTCAGGAAAAGTGTTTTAAGAGTCAAGTTCTAGACATTTAAAACCTATCCCACAATCCAAAAATTTAAAGTGGTAAAACAGTAGTTCGAATTCCTTTCTGTGATCATGTATCGAAAGAAAAAGATTCTACGGATACCCATTATTCCACTTTTACAGCGCCACAAAGAGAAAGGTGAATGTCAATTTTTCAAGTGGCAATATCCCCAGACCAGAGGATGTTCATATGACCCTCAAAGGATAAATCAATAGTTTTGTTTTTCTGCCCTTGAAATACTTGCCAAGTACTATGTTTTCCTACAGGCTCTTGAACGCATGCACGTGAAATATTATTCCACTGACTGAAATGCACCCAAATTCAGTAGAAAGGGGGGAGAAAAAAAATAAAAGAAAAAAGAGACATTCCTTTAGGAAAGACCACTGGTACCAAAAAATCCAGTCCATAAGTTTGAGGTGAACAAGAAAATTCAGTTCTTTTCTTTTTAAAATCCACTTTTCCTAAAACGTTGTTCCACAAAGCTGGAATCTGGGACAAGGACTAGAAAAAAAATAATCACAAAACCATAACACAAACAAAAAAGGGGCCAAAATAGTATCAAACGTAGCAGTCTATATCAGGCTAGTGCCACATTCCAAGATAGCCAAGGCTGAAATTCACAAATCTGCAGGAAAAAGGATTTGCGCCACCATGTCAACATCCGTGATGCATTCACTGGCGTTGCCCGATCCCCCTTCCAGCTCCAAATCCTGGCTTCTGGGACATTCCTCCACGTGGAGGCCCTCGAATCCCACCTCCCAGCCCCCCACGAGTGCCTCCAGGTCCACGTGGTCTGTTATCTCTGCGGTCACCCTCCCTGGCAGCTCGTGTTTTCTTCTCCTCCACGTTCAGGCGCACCTCTCCCCTGAACATGATGGGCTGCAACAAAAGCAGAAAAGGTGCTTTAATTAATGACTCGCCAGTAACTCTTCAATATCAAGCAGATTTCTGCAACCTTGTCTCATATCCTCCTCTCCATCAAAGCAAATTTAAGTGTTTTATGATTGGTTACTAGAGAATGGCAATAGTCAAACCACGCATCCAGTCTTGCGCTTTTTCTTACGGCATGAAGAATGTCAGATCCTCTCTGCCACCTTGCTGTACAGGCCAGTGAAGTCTTTCACGTAGACCAAGCTCAATTTTTTAGAATTGCAGCGACAAGCGGTCACTTAATTGGGAAACCTCACTGAAGCAAGAACAGAGAGGAGCAGAACTGCAACATCCCGCAAACCTCACTGCAGACAAAAAGTTGAAGTTTGCAAGAATCCATGAGCTACAGGAATAAGGACTCACTCGTTTCAAATTATTCCTGCAGTTGTGTAACAAACAAAACAACAAAACAAAGTCATTTATCACTGGCACAGGTGCAGTGCTTTCTCATCAAATGGAAGGCTAGTCATTCACTCCTACTGAACCGACTCCTACTGAACCGACTATAGAAGTAGAACAGATCTAAGGATGAGGCACATTGCCCTCCTCTCGCCATCAGCTGTGCTGGACAAAAAGATCAAAGCATCACATTACAGCCTTATTACTGACTCCAGCGTAAACTCCCACATTTCACATCAGGCAGCAGGCATCAGGTTTAGTTTCACTGGCTAGCAGTCTACCAAAGCCTTTTAATGTATTTATGGCAAGGCTTCTCCTGAAAAAAGTCCTGCTGTTTCAGGACATAAGTTTGCTCAAAGCACTGGGCCCATTTGCAAAACAACTCACACAGCAGATACTACGAACAGAATTTAGGGCCGTTCAAAGCAGGGCAGATGTGTTAAACTGCTTTTACAGGACTTAAGTCTAGATTTACCAAAAACCAAAAACAAAACCCCACCTTACTTCATAAAGCCATGCCCATCCATTATAATTTAAGCATTTTACATAGGCTTGCAGAAAAGATACTTTGAGTGCACCAACTTTGAAAGCTTATTACAGATTCAAAGCCTAACTTGGAAGCCAGCAACCACTCTCTTCTCTGGCTCCGGTTACACAGAGTGGCACAGTTGAACAAGTGAAAAAAGGCCACAAATCCCTCAGCTGAGTGTACCTTTGGCATTCCCTTGACTTGAAGGTCTGGCACTCAGCTTTTAGCTACCTCTTCCACTGCAAGAGAACTAGCAAGTGAACCTTTCTAGTTTGTTTCAGCAAAAACTCAAAAACGCACAAGTTTAAGTCACTGCTGAAGGTGTTCACATATTGCTTGCAGCTAAGAAATGACTTAAGGACCCACTGTCACTGTGCTACTTGTTCCCACACCATTTCAGGCTGAAGTCAATCAGATTTACTCAACCTTTTAGCACTGGTTTAAAATCACTCGTTTTAAACTTTACCTTAGACCACACTGGAACCGCTCAGCCCACGATAGTAGGAAAGCACTTAAGGAAGCAACTCTCTATCAGCATTCCAATCTTGAATCACCAGCTCCCTGTGAGAGTTTCTAGGGCTGCTGGGCTTCATATGGACTAACTCATCAAGCATTGCCACAAGTCCTGCTGGCACCCCGCAACTAAAAGGTGTCTAACCACACGAAACATCCCCAATTCAGACCAAATCTCAAGGCTTAAAAATCTGCATGCAGGAAACAGAAATATGCTGGCAATACTGCTGTACAGCAAGGAAGTAAAGAAGAAAGCTTTTCACCAGGCAGGGACATCCTAGGTTGTAAGCAAGCCCACTGCATAGCTGTTGTGGTGCATCCAGATTCATTGCCTACCACTACACCATACAGTCATGGGGTGCACGTTTTGCATTAGCAATCACTAACAAGCTGAGCAGGTACCTCCTGCCTTTGTTAGCAGAAATTCTTTTCAGCCTGCACACTAGTATAGCTTCTCCCTTTCCACCTCTTGAACAAACAAGATTCTGCTTGTCCACAGGGTCAGACACTCTCTACCTTGCCTTCCTGAAAGCTTTTTTACCTGCTTCCAGTGTAGAGCTCAGCAACTTCCCATTGAAAAAAGGCTCTGTAATGAATAAATTCACTTTCGCCTAAGTTGTTACACGCCATTTCAATGACAACAATGTACAAATGCTGCATGTCTTGGCAATAGGAGGGAAAGACATCCCACCTACTTTAAGATGCTTAAGAAGGGCAAAAGGACCAAGTAGAATCTTTTCTTCCTAGAGTAATCTGAAAAACATTGCCTGTTATTAACAGACCAAAACCCACTGACTGGAATTTTATTTACCCTGCTGCTAAGGATCTTCTGAACTGGTTCAGGATCATCAAACACCACAAACCCAAAATTGGGGAGCTTTCCACCACTGTTGATGCGGAGTTCAACAACACTGCCATAGCCTGCAAGAGAAAAGCCAAGTTCTTGGGTCATACATTAGAATGCTCTGTTGGCCACGCTTATGGCTGGAACCCCCAAACCCTGAGAGTACAGCAAAGTAACTAGCTTACTTTGGAAGAAGTCTTTAAGTTCAGTTTTATCCACATCATGGGGAAGGTTCCCAACAAACAGCTGATGACTGTCCGGGTATCTCACAATCCGTCTAGTTTCCACATCGCCTTGTTCACCCTCACGAACTTGAACAGAAAAGTAAAACTTGTTTAACAAAAGCCAGTCCCCAAAACAGAAGTCCCAAAAAACCAAGCCGTGGTCAGAATTAGCACTTTATAAAAGAATCAGAATTCAGACTCTATTTATCCATTCACGTATAAAAAAGGTAAGCATTCTACACTAGCAAGTTTGTAACTTGTTTGCTTTTTATCACCTGAAGCGAAACACTTGAATAGAAACCTAGATACTTCAACAGAATACTAGTGAAATTCAGCTCTAAAGTTTGCCAGACATTCAGACCAAGATAATCTAAAATTTTTATTCCCACAAAAGTAGAAATCATTCTCTTATTGACAAAATTAATGAGATTTTAAAAGCTTTTATCATCATATTGCTTCCCCAAAACCATCAAATAGCAGAAAACAAGTTTACTCTTTGTAGCTTCTCTTACTTGGTCTAGGACCCCTCTGTGGTGGGATGTTTGTTCGTTGCTCCCTCACTCGCTGATCCCTCTGAGGTCTCTGAGGTGGGGTCTGAGATTCAGGCTTTGCCTCAGGGCGGGGCTGTATAAATTCAAAAAGGAGTCAACAGGAAAGAATCAGACATAGCAGTAGGGTTCAGTTTTTAAGAGCTCACAATCAAGTTGTTGATAAAATAACTTGAAAATGG
>VZTL01066167.1:38941-49739 GCA_013400535.1 Scopus umbretta | reverse complement strand
AAAAAAAAAAAAAAGAAAGGCAACAGGGAAGATGGTATTTTGGATAAAGCTAAGTCCAAATCAACCTGGCAAATTCCTTATATCTCCAACTGTGGTCTAACACCCAACATACTGTAATCAAAAGACACAAGGCAATGTTTATCCATACTGGCAGAACATACAGATCGTATATTTGAGGACGTGATCACACCCAAACTCCCAGCGATGGTCAGCACGCACTGTGTCCAGCTTAGTGAGAGATACAGTACACAAATTCCTACCCTGGGAGGTATGCAGTTTTAAGGTTCAAAACAGAAGATACAACTAGAATGCTATTAATATGACAACAAAAAAATGCTATAGTTTTGAACACATTTATGTGTTTTGCTCTGCTTTTAACACAACCCCCCACACACTTTTTCGCTTTCTAAGTTTAAAAATAAAAATAGTTGCAAAGTCTACCCATTCTATTTTTTAAACGCACTTTTTCTAAGTTTAAATACCGGGTAGAAAGATCCAACGGGCTCCAGAAGATGTGCACACATGAGCAACTGCTCTTTCAGTAGGAAGTGTGGGTATCACCACCCTACCAGGAAACGTTACTTATATGATAACTTGCAGAAAGGGCAGGAGCAAACGTAACTTAGAACTGAAAAAGGCTTTTCAATACATTCAGAAGCTTTCAGTTGTTTGAGGATATTTTCGAGAGCTAACTATACAGTAAGAAAGTGATCCTCCTTCATTGGGTCTGGCCCGCAGGAAGCGCTCAGATTCCGCAGACCGCTTTCATTTTAGGAAGTTCCCAGGACCTATGGTTTTGAAAAAGCCTTTGAATTGCAAGCATAAGGTATTACAGATACAGATGTCCAAGACCAAGCACAGTGTGAAGTGACAAAAGCCTCAGAGATATTACATTTTTTGCCTTCTACTGCATGTTAAATTAGATCCCCACAAATTATCAGACTACAGGTAAAAACACCACAGGAAAGTAAGGCTAAATCGTGGACACCACTGCTGATTTCCTCATTTGTTTGCTGTCAAGCACTTGTGAGGCTCTGTCATTACAAGGGGCAGGACAACCCTAAAGCAGTGGGAGTAGAAGTGGCAGACAGACAAGACCTGCACTATTAGATCCAGTCAGCTTAGCTGACAATGCAAGACTTAATTGCTTCACAACAGTTAAAAAACTTCCCTCTGTGCTGTGAGTTTACAGTTAGAAAGCCAGTCCTACTGCATCCCCCCAGATTGCTGTTTAGAGTATGACAAGAGCTCTATGTAAGAGCATACACATGTTGCTTGTTCACTCTTCTTCTGTTTTTTTTTTTCAGGGGGAGGGTGGGGAAGGTGCAGGGGGTGCATTTAATTTCTTTGTAAAGACTATTTCCCCCTGGAATTCAAGTTTATCCAGGCAGGTTGTCTACTCAATTCTGTTCAGTGCTGAGTCAGGCTCTTTTGAGAATTATTTTCAATTGCTTCTAGAATATGAATGTACAAAATGTACATCCTCACACGATGGTAAAGTGTTACCTGTAGCACTCAATTCTCAACAGCTCATGTATCAAAAACTCTTTCAGATTTCTCTTCTTCAGTGAAAGAGTCCTTACCTGTATTACCCCACTAGCAAGTCATCCTGAATGCTGTTCTAAGCTGTCCCAATGCTGTACTGAAGGCATACTGGAAGTAGTGGCTTGTGCTGATTGTGTCTGTCATATCTATATGCTAAAAATCAAAGGACTTGCCTACTGCTAAGGGTGAAAAAAAAAAAAAATCTATCAGAACTAACTCTTGACATGGAAAGAGGAATAGCAGAGTGCCCAGTTCTCATTAAGCAGATCTGAAAAGAAATGGGAAAACCCTTTACATGACCTAATCAGAGGATGACGACAATCTGTTTTTACTCCTGCTGCACCTGCTGCTACACTGTCAGTCGCCATCTGTTCTTGTTCTCCAGCCAGCACAACCTGAATGATAGAACCCAAGCATCTCCAGAGAGAGTATTTGCTCCCTACCACTCATGAGCAATTCATTACTCCACTATTCCTTGACCTAAGAATAACTGCAAATATTTTATACTGCATTTCTACCACACAGAGCATAACGGTACCAAATGCTTGAATCGTCACTATGTTACTCCTGATAGCAGCTTCTCCACACATTTTCGTGTCAATTGCGATAGTGAGCAAAGGGTGAAAGTTGACAGGAAAAGCTGAAAATCAGACACTTCAAGACTAATTCATAAACATGCATTCATATTACTCCACATACGTAAAACAAATTGGGCAATTCAAATTATAACAAATATACCAGAACAATTCTGCAACGTATCTGAGCCCTTTCCTTAAGCCAAGAGACTTAAGGGAAGACAAATACCTCCTTTACAGTGGTTATCACCTGGCTGGTGGAAAATTCCACCATCTGTTACAATGCTCCTACTTGGCAGAAAATCAATGCGAGGCACTGAATTTGTAAAATAGTTATGTAAATTAGAACCATTTATGTAAATTCTGTATTAGTAAATTCAGATTTAGTTCTACAAAACCTATTAGCATATTAGCATTCAGGAAAATAGACTCAAAGAACACCTAACAGCTAGCATTGGTTAGTATTTTCTCACCAAATTGCTACACAGCAAAAATGAATGAGCCATTGCTGTCTCAATTCAATTTATTTTCTTTTATTTATTATTTTTAAATAAGACAAGAGGTTTAGTCTGAATCTTGTTTCTACTAGAGTTCCTACACAACAAAAATCTCTGCGATGTACATCACACAAAGTTCAGGCTCTCGGGACAACCAGTGACTGCAGAACCCACTTAGCCTAACGCAACAAGCCAGAGCACCAGACTCCACTGAAATAAAAACACACAAGTCAGAAAATCCCAAGCTTCACTTCCTAAACTGTGTGGCAATTTTAAACATCTTCTGTTAAGAAAAACATCAGCACTAACAGAAAGACAAGTTAAAATTTACATTGAAGCATAAACAGGCCACAGTTTGGTTTCAACATTACCCTTATGCCCTTGTTCTCTGCCACCCTTATTTCCATGGTTTTGACTTGCATTTCAATACAAGAAACAGTCTCAAAAAATCCAAGTTACTACACCACATTACAGTCCTGAGTGGAATATTACACAGCAGATAGAGAGAACAACCCTACAGCAGTTCACACTTTCTCTTTTGGCTATTCGTGTGCTGTAAGGCAACTCAGTTGATACTGCATTCCTCCCCATCTCTACAAATTGGCAGAGCTTACGGAGTACCAGAACAGTCATGTTGCCCCCCCATTCTTTTAATTACAGGTTTAACTACGACATTCTCAGACCTGTTACAGTGTTTCCAACCATGTAATCAGCTTTTATGAAATATAATTCACATCTTTCACTTCTACAACTTTACCTCTAACTATACAAAAGCAACTCTGACAATATGATTGATGTGTTACCCAGAAAAAGATATTTTTCCCCTCTAAACCAGAATGCCAAGTTTTTCATGCAACTCTACTCCCTCATTTTGGTATCAATTAATTCCTTAACATAAAAAGTTTTTTTGAAAACTTAAGAAACACCCACAGAATCTTACATGGAAAAAGAGGTGTCTGTATCTAAGCATATCACACTACAAAGCTGGCAAACAGCAATTTTGCTAGACATTAAAGGTCTGGTCAATAGTTAATAGGATTGTGTAATTAAGTGTCATTTGGGATTTCTCCAAGTAGCTTAGCAACAGGTGAGCATGTTCAAAGCCACAAACCATTTATCTATATGGAGTAACCAGTACTAGAAGTCACTGCTACTGCTTTGGACAAAAAAAAAAAAAATAGCCAGTGCAAATAAAATCATGAAGAAAACTCCTAATATGCCTCCAACAGGGGTGATACAGATTAAAAGTTAAACAACAAAAGTAAAACAATTCCAGTTAATTCCAACTCTCCACACATTTTACATGACTAGAATCTGGTAGCACTGCTGACTAAGCTGGTACCTGCATGAACTATGACACAAAACATTAGAGTGAACAACGAAACACAAACAAGGTAAACTTGCATCACCAGGCAAATTCCAGTGCCCATCTCAACGGGGGATTTATATCATTACACCAGCTTGCTCTCAAGTAGGAAGAGTAATGTAAACCTTTTCAAGGAAATGCATATTTAAAACACAAGATACCAGATACACCGAGATGCAAGATATCCTTCTTAATTTAATACAGCCTTAGCTATCTGAGGGGAACAAATAAAACAAACAAAAAAAACCAACCCAGTTGTTGGCCCCAAGTCTAAATTATGAAGTGCTGAAAAAGCAACTCAAATAGATGGGCAACCGAAGTCTCAAAACACGAATCTCCTTTAAAAAAAAAAAAAAAAAAAAGGGTCTCATTACTTGCCTCCACTGGACATAGAAGCAGACAATGTCACAGGGAACAGTGTCACAGCAATACAGCCTGTACTTTATACAGAAGCCATTACAGACAGCTGCCTGCCTGCAACCAGTTCAATTTTTCTGTATTTTGACAGATTTGGAGGGAAAGTACCCTGTTTGGAAGAAGTTACCTTAAAGGTAGCACTATTTCACAGGAGGCAAAACACTTGGAAGCCAGAGCCTGAAAGCCCAGCGATGGGATAACTTATCCAATGAATAATGAAATATTTGAAGACTGAATAGGAACAAGCTGTGATGTTAACAGCATTCAGTTCTTACTACTATCTTCTGGAAACATTAAGACAGTCCATAAGATACACGTATTCACCAGGAACTTCCCAAAGCAGGCACTCCCCAGCTGAGATCAGAGCAGTGCGAAGTGCTAGATGTATCACACAGACAGAGGAGCATTTATTAATAACTTTTAAAACCAACACCTAATATATTTGCTGATCCAGATCCATGTTTTAACACAGACCATTCACTACAGCAATTAGTGTCTGCTGCTGTATGACAACCATGCAACCTACAAAGACAGGCAGTGCCCAAGTTCATAGGGTAACTTGAGGTGTTACAAGAAGCTGGATCCTAAAAAACCAATCATGCAGCAGCTGGAACACTGCATCCTTGGGCAAACATCTTTCTCTGTGTTTTATTATCCTGATGCTGCAGAAAGGCAGAACAATACCTGAAGCCCTTTCTGAAGCTTGATGAGACACATTGATGAGGAACACTATAGAAAAGTGAGACATTACACCAACATATGGATAAGAAAAAGCAAATTAGAAGCTTAACTATTTTCTAATCAAAGTATGCAAGCAATCAATCAAAATTTAAGTGCAAGAAAAACATTTTCATTACAAGATTTAAAAAATAATTCAGAATTACATTCAACACTGCCCATGCTAGTACTGAAAACCCCCTCTCTGCTTGCCAGTGGCAGATGGGAAGCCTTACTCAGCAGCAATGCACAGCCCTTTAAACGCTGTAAGAATACAAATAAACAAACCATCAATTGCTGCAGAAAAGCTGTCACTCTAAAAGTCAGCCCGTGTTTTTGCTAACAAACTTAAGTGTGATCCACAAGTTGATGGATGTGATGGAGCCTGCCAGTTTGGAGGCAAAATTCAGCATTTCTTGTATCATTCAGCTCTGCCAAGCACGAGGCAAACTGAAGATTTCTACTGCTATTATTCAGAATCTAAAAGAACAGTGACCATTTCAGAGAAATATAATTAATTTCTAGAGCATTAAGCTTAAAAGCAGAGAAACAAAATACAAAGGCTACCTAAAGCATAAGTTAAGCTAGTAGAGACCAGTATCTATACCTGTACAGTAAGGAATGTTCATCTGGGGAAGGAAAAGGATACTAGATACTGTTCCTGTAGTTAGGAGCATAAAGGTCCACCTACTGTCCAAAGACAAACAGCAAATTAGATCCTGTTTAAAAGGGGAGAAAAAGAGAATCTTAAAAATTTGGTATTAAAGGTAAGTGACATGACAAGAGTTTCTCACCACGTTGTTTTTCCTGGATTCTCCCCTCAAAACACTTTGCCCTCCCTGAGTGCCAGGCCCATTTATCATGGGTTTAGGGAGTTTGCTGGTTTTTTGTTCTGGGGTTGTTTGGTAGATTTTTTTTTGGTTTTTTTGGGGGGGGGCGGTGTTGAGATCTTTTTAGGTTTTTTTTCTTCCTTTCTAAAGCTGCCTCAACTGGCTTCCAATGTGCTACTCTGTATCACACAATCATCACTTCTATTCATAACACAAAAACTAGTGATACAAAGAGAGGAAGGACAGCATTTCTGCAAAAGTTGCATGAGCATTTAAGTCCTTGCTTAGAATTAGCAGCAAGAAACAGGTTTTATTTTAAGTTAATATCTGTAACAGCTGCCTTATGTCCATGACCCAGCAAGGGTCACCTTTCAGTAGCCAAATAGCTGGAGTTCCCCTTTGACTGCAGCTAAAGTATTTCACATTACTTTTTGGAAAGTTCTGCTCTACTGTGTCACAGAAGAAAAATACTCAAACTTAGAAGAGTTATTTCTTATGTCGCAAGGAGATCAGCGCGCCAAGTTTCACATACAGTTTATTACTTACTTCTCTTTCAATAAGGTACACTATAGACTTATAACAGGGGAAATGAAATGTTTGTCTTCTGTTCTCAGATGTCTCAATATGCTTTGCATCTCTCAACAAGTCACCAGAAGTTTCCTACTCATTATACAAAGGAGATACCAAGTAGTCAAGGTGAAAGCACTAGAACTGAACACACAAATTTAAGTTCCCATTGCCTAAGCTTTACAGCCCAAAACAAAACAAAAAAAAAACCCTGAAGCACCAAATTACGGACATCTTAATCTCTGGTACTTCTAGATGCCCAGAAGGCAAGAAGAGAGCCCCGAATTGATAACTACTTAGCTAAATTTCTCCTGTGGCAGGACTCTGCCATTAAGAACAGACTTGCACACAGTCTCAGAAGTACAACCTGAGCTCAATCACTATTTGGGGATTTTTCATGAGACAACTTTATCTCCAATAGGTCTTGCCACACAGGTCAGCTAGTATTTTTTAAAGCACATATAGACAATTTGATCATCCTCCAACAACAGCAACTGCCGCCAAGATAGTCACAGTAGTCTGTACATGCAGCAATTCTTTTTAATTCCTTTGTGCATTTCCAGAAGTATAGTTCTCAATTGCTGAGAAGCTGTAGCCGGGCAGGTGTGTTAGGTAAACGGCTCCAAAATGAATGGAACATGCCTCATCCCCTCTCCTTTTTATACCAGAACAGTTCTGGGAGCTGTTCATATCCTGCTTCAGTTTGACAGAGAAAAAGCTGGAAATAACCTTACTGCTGAAAAAAAAAAGTTAGCAAGGCTGCTATAGAGTGACCTGCTGTTAACATCAAGCTAAGGTGATCTGCCCGAGACTAACTAGTAGCACTTCATGTCATCACACATAGCTATGCTGCATTGAGCATTACAGAAAAAAAGTGGGTCCTTGTGATTTGACAGAAGTACAAAGTGAACTCCTCTTGAAAACATGAGTTCACTCAAAACTCAAAGCCTTGAGAATTCACAGAAATATTCCTACACTTTTTTTGTTTTTAATAATCCTAAATCAGATTCTCTTAAGCAGGCTTTTTCCTACACCTGGGTGAAGGACCTTCTCTTTTCTAACGGGACCTATTCCAACCTCATTTATGCTACAATTAGAAGTAATGTTTTTCTGCAAAATTACATTTTTAACCATGCAAATTTTATCCTGAAGAGTAGTAGGATAGTGCTAGTCTGAATGGTTTGTTTACTCATTTTTTTAATGAAAAGTAAGTCAGCTTTATGCCTATACTGCTCTCCAGACTGTTTCACGATAAAGTAGCTACTCAGACCCTATGATTTTGCCATTAGAACAGGTTTTGTTTTGACATCCAAGAGCTGCTCCAACAACTCGATGAAGTTGGCAGCAGGTCCAGTCGTCTTCTCTTAGGTCTGCAATTTTTCCATTTGGCTCCACTGCAGCTTCTTAAAGTAAAAAAGCAAAAGTTACTTAAAAGCAGTCAGAAGAGGCAGATTAGAACACCTAGCTACAGACATTACCACGAAATTCACGCTCACTCCCACTTGGATTAAAATAACCAGGATTAAAGATTTAACAAAATATCTTCTGCATGTCAAGCAACAGACAGCTGTAAAGAGTCAACTCTTTCACCTCTACCTTTTAGCCACAGAAGGCTCAACCTTCACATATAGACAGGATCCTAGCACTTAGGACTGATCCATCATGGCATCGTTACATTGTTAGACACTTAAAAACAAAAGAAAAAAATCAGCCCAACAGCAGTCATAAGTGAAACAAGAAAACAGTTCAGGCCAGTGAAGAAGAAAATGGAAGACGGCCACCAGCATTATAGAACACAGTATTTCACATTTGCCTCGGCGAGGAATCAGGCTCATAACAGATTTTTTGTACGTAACTGACAGCTCACAATCTTCTAGCTCTGAAAGCAGTACTCCACCAGCTATGTCTTTCTGGAAGAGGTCCAGACTTAATATAGCAAAACTAGGACCTCAGACCAGTATAATATTCACTGCCTGCAAAGTTTTAGGGATTCTTTTAGACTAGCTGAAGGTCAGACTTAACTTTTTTTTCTTAATTACTCAATGAAGTAGCTGAAGATTATCAAATCTATTAGCAGTTTCACCAAGAAGTTAATAATTACTTCAACTCCGGGTTTTTTTTTTTACATAGGCACCTGTGAAAAAGTATCCAGTCTTCTAGACAAAACACTCGCTTTCAGCTTTGGTTTGTCTCAAGCACAGATTACTGCCAGCATAACAACTAGCACCACCCTGCCAGAGCCCTGCTCTACTTTGATTTCCTCTTTGATTCTTCATTCATTATGTTGCTTAATCGGACAAAAAGGCCCAGGTTCTAATATTAAAAACTAGAATAATCAATTCAAATGCTTTCTAACTCATCAAAGAGCCATTTATGCTAACCTTGTAAGTGCTCTCTCAACAGGTACTACTGTTATGAACAGAAATATCAACATGTACTTATAGTAACACCATCTTTGCTTTATTTTACTTTCATTAAAAAGCGTTCCCCTGTATATGCTCACCTCACAACTTGCAAGGCGAAAAACACTAGCTTTCTGAACCAACAATGAAACAAAGCTGTTTCATTAGGTGCACAAAGATTTCACGTTTAAAATTAAGATGTTCAAACTTACAGTATCATCAGTTGTGTTGAACTCTATTGATGCTGTTGTGCTAGCAGCAAAATGAACAGTAGAGCAGTGCTCTTGTAATTACAGTACAAACAAGTCTTGTATGTTTTTGTTGCCTCTTAGACTGCAAATGCAAAGAATCCCTACAGAAGATCCTGATGGTTACACCTGACCCATATGTACAAAGGAAACCTTGTCCACCAGATATTCTACCTTAACTTTAATTACGTTTTCTAGCCTTCAACTTAAAGGAGTTCACACTTAAAAGAATAAAACCTAGGAAAAAAAAAAAAAAAAAAGTAGTTGCCTAATTCACACAAGTCAAGAACTGGAGACCACTATTTAGCATTTGATGCATACAAGATTCTTTTAAAAAGATTTTCACTTGAAAATAAGATATATATTTGCAAAGGTCCTAGTGTTTGATTCTTTTTCTAACAGATTTTGTACAATTACACTTTCTAGCACATTTTAACACTGCCTTTCAGGCAAACGAGTCCCTAGAACATGTGATGCTACCAAAAAAGTTGGGAGATCATCATAAAGATGCTCTGTAACTATTAGGATATAAGATCTTAAACATGTACTTACAGGTAGCCTTCAATTTAGCTGTATGTTCCATCCACTACACTAGTTTTTGTTGTTTTTTAAGCCTGGACTCACACCTTCACAACAGTAAGTATACTGACTGAAACACCCCAGGAAAAGGTGAGTTCAGTTCACAGGATGTGAACATTCTACCCACTAGTGTCACGGAAGTATCACAGAACTATCTTTTTAGCAAAATCATTAAGCTTGCCCTTTACAGAGAGGGAATAAGAGAAGTGAAAACTTGGTCAAAGGGAAAATTTCAGAAAAGGTCTGAAATGCAGTTTTTGTCTGCCAACTTCTGCACTCTTTACGACAGCAATCTAAAAAGTCTTGTTAGCTAAAACCAATCCAACACACACACACACCACGTTTGATTTATGGCACCTGGAAGCATTAGCTTTCAGAGATTGATAGCAGTGTCCACATTTCCTAAAGCTGTCACTCCTGGCTGTGAGAGCACAGGCTAGACAAAAATAGCATACACTGAAAACATGGCGGCTTGCTGCAAATGCTGCTTTTAACCAGTTGTGAAAACAAACAAATAAAAATATACCATTTTCTTTGTAAAGAATAGTTACTATATGCATGCACCCCTTAACATAAAAGGTCACCAGGAGAGCCCGTTAAGAATTAATAACCATCCGGATGAAGCCTAAGGTGTACCTGAAAGATGCATGGAAACCTTTTCTCTGGTTTTCCTCCAGCAAGTGTATCTAGGGCTTTACAAGAGGCCAGAAAGTCTTCATACAAGCACTACTTCGCATTTAAATCTTGGCTTAATCTCGGATCCAGCCAAGGTCATGCGGTAAGTCAGGGTAAGATACATGCTCTCCTTCGGGGGGAATTGTGACTCCCTTCATCTATAAAGTTAGAGCAAGGCAGACACCCACGATCTGATACACCGGTACGCACAGCCTCACTATGTAAGCACCCGGTATAACCCCCTCAATCTACAGCTAAAAGTAACTATTGAAAGGGGCTATCTCGGCCACATGCCAGGCTTTGGGTCGTCTCATACCAACCCCCCCCCCGCAAAAAAAAAGAAAAAAAGAAAAAAAGAAAAAAAAGAAGAAAAAGGAAAC
>VZTL01066167.1:0-34361 GCA_013400535.1 Scopus umbretta | reverse complement strand
TGTGGGGCCGGGGGCCGGGAAGGGCCTGTGTGGGGCCGGGGGGGCCCTGGTGGAGTGAAGGGGTGAAAAAACAGCACTAATATTCCTTAAATTTCAGTTTTGTTAATGTTTTTATGAGTTTATTATGTTGGGGAGCAGAGGCCTTGTAGTTTATGATGGGCAAGCACCAAAAACCTTGCAGACTAAGTCAGGACAGTGAGTGGCTGGTGGCAGGAGACTTGCTTCTCCTGGGCTCTCCAGGGCAAGTGGAGTGAGTCCAGCAGAGGCCCACAGAGATGGCAACCTGCGCCGGCCCTGAAGGTGGCCCTGCTCTGAGCAAGGGTCAGACAGTCTCCAAAGGCCCCCAGGGTTATGCTGTGAGGGACAGCACAAGGACACCGTAGGAAGAAGTACCAAGAGCTCTCAAATTTGCTGAGGATGCCGTAGTGGCATGTGTGGGCCTTTTGGTTGGGGAGGATTTGAACCCACCTCCCCAAGGAAAAAGGCAACTGCAGAGGACGAGTGCTCGTGGTGTGCTGCCAGCTGCATTCTCCTTGACCCCGCCGTCTGCCTCTTTTCAGAAACACGAGTTCTTTGTGGACATGACCTGTGAAGGCTGCTCCAATGCGGTCACCCGTGTCCTGCACAGGCTGGGAGGTGAGTCAGTGCTGGGTGTGAGACAGCCAGCTCGCCAGAGCAACGCCAGCTCCAGGGCAGGATGGCAGTGCCCTGGGATCCTCTGTCTTGCAAAGGTGGTGCTGTGGGTAAAAGCTGAAAGTGCCTGATTGGAAACCTCTGCTCCCCACTCTGCTCTGAGCCTGCTGCTTAGTAACGAGTCGTCGATTTTTCTCAGGACTCGTGTGATCCTTGGGAGAAATGTCAAGGGAGGGAGGAGCTGCCATGGCTGCAGGTGGCTCTGAATCTCCAGGGCCTCATCCTGAACCGTCTGGGAGCGGCACTGGTAGACCCCTGCTCAGGCTGCCCGAAGGAAGGGAGGCAGGTGTCCTGCCAGGTGTTGTTCCCAAGGAGGCTTGGGGTGTCTGTGGTGCTTCCCTAGATGTGTCATCAGCAGTCACAGAGAAGAGCTGCTGAGCAGAGCATTTGGTGGTTGCCTGCACAGCTTGTTTTTAATACCACCTGGAAAATTATAACCTGTGCCTCCTTCGTGCTGGGATTACCAAGAGAGGAGGATCTGACCCATACTCACCAGTTTTGAGGACCTGTCATCCTGCTCCCCTGTCCTCACCGCGTGAGAACAGCTTTCAATTGCCAAGGCAAAGAGGCCTTGCAACTTCTTCCAGACCCTGTTACCAGGCTGTGGGGATCCCACTTCCTCTGTGTGTGGTTGTCAGCATCTCCATAACTCTTCAACATGCTGGCCAGTATCAGCCTCACCTGATGACATGGCGGAGCTCTAAAGCTGATAAATACCTACAGGTTTTGTGAAAATACGTGGCTGGGTAAAGACTTCATGTCCAGTTCCTTTCACTGGGCTGAGAGTGGCCACTGGGAAATCCACATGGGAAAGTGTCTTTTCCTTCCCTCCTACTTACAGCTGTTAGCTAGTACTGCCACTGAAGAAACCTGTCCTAACCCTGTCCTCACCCCTACGCTAACTCCTTTGTTAGTGCCGTCCGTGCTAAACCACAGCACAGGCTGAGCTGGTTCGAGATTATAGTGGTTGGTTTAAACTCAGCTCATTCTGGTTATTGCGCCTGAGTGATTGTGTTGATCCAAGGTGGGGTGAGCAGATTAAAGCAGTTGAGAAACTGTGGTGCCCGATGCAGATCTGTAGGAGATCTGGCTTCCTTTGCACCCTTGCTGGTAAGACACCAGTTTGGTTTTGCTGGCTGGTGGTGGTATCGGGGTTTGCTGACAGGAGGCACACCTACATTTGACTGATGGCCTTTCCCCGTGCTCACACCATTTGGCTGCTTCTAGCTGTGCAAAATTTTTTTCCTTTCCTTGTAGGTGTCCAGTTTGATATTGACCTGCCCAACAAGAAGGTGTGCATCGACTCGGAGCACAATGTTGACACACTATTGGAAACCCTAAAGAAGACTGGAAAGAACACTTCCTACCTTGGAGAGAAGTCTGCGCAGTAGCCTTGCCTGGTGTGAGGAGGCTAGGTATATACCAGGTGTATGAAATGCTGAAGAGAGAGCTCTCAGCATTTTTCAGCTCTCCCAGTAAAACAGGCTGCTTCCTGGGAAGCACAAAGTAGGAAAGACCTGCAGGTCCAGCAAGCCCCTCATATCGGAGAAGCAGCTGGACCACATACAGCCAGCACCATTTCTGTGTGGACCCCTTCGCTACTCTGCAAAGCCCATGTGATCCCAACCATGGCTGTAGCGGAGAGGTAGAACACAGCCTCCATGCCATTCCCAGGTGAACCTAGGGTTTGCCAGAGCACATCATGAAAACAAATCCCAGAGATACTCACCAGCTGACCAGAGAGAGTGGTGGCCCCCAACAATACCAGGGAGGGCAATAGGACACAAAGACCCTTGTGGGTGTGTGATACAGGGGTTAGCTGCTAGCAGAAGGACGTCCAACATCTGATTCTGTTGATACTGCTGTTAATCCTCCACTAAACTCGAGGATGGAAAAAGAGCAGCACCCTGCTACCCTCGTGGACATAAAATGTTGGGTTTCAGAATAGCTCCCAGTGCACACAGCCCCTGGCCAGCTGGACATCTATCCCAAAGACAACCTGATCGCTGCAGCCTGTCAATTTTCCTAGAGACCCAGCACTATGAGGACATGTACGAAACTCTTGACTGTGAAACGTTTTTGCAGACAGGGTTCATTTTCAGTGGAAAAGAATGAAGTGGGAGGAGGGGGCTGCCCACTCGCTGCATGCACTGTTCTTTGCAGTCCAAGATTATTGTACTGCATCTCTTAAGAGCTTGTTTCTGTCAGTGGAGCTTTCTAATCCAATGACATTGTTTTAAAATGGTCTAGTTTAGTCATCACAAATACCCAGCATAGATGCACTGAAACCAGTTCATGCTGATTTAATTCCCAGTCAAATTAAATTGTGAATTTTCACCACCAGGAATTAAACTGATACAAGAAAGAGCTGAGCTGATATGTGCGTGCAATAGATCTGCATCGTTTTAATAGACTGACTTAACAGATTTAAAATCTACAATTTGTATCATTTGAGCAAGCTCTCAATATTTCTTAGAAGTTGTTTAAAATCATAGTTTTAATCAAATAACATTGCTATTTAAAACAGAGAAACATGCTCTGAATCGATTAGTGCCTCAAATAGTTTTCAGCTCATAGTATTTACTGCGAGAGCTGTTTTCAACTTGAAGGGACTTGTGGACTACGTCTCAAATGCCCGCAAAAGTTAACCGTGACAGCAGAGCCAGCCTCGAGTAGTGTGGATGTGTCCCTTTCTTCCCTGGCCCTGTGTTCCCACCACTTTCCTTATATTACATCAAGGCAGCTAGGGAGTCAGTTCCGCTGGCCGACCTGGCAGAACATTTCTCTCGATGCTTTTGTTTTCCTGTTGGATTTTAACTCGAGCTATTGGACTTACCCAAGGATCTTAAGATCCAAAACAAAGGAGAGGCGGGGCTGGACTGCCCTTGCTAGTAGTTTGCTGCTAGATCAGGTCAGCTGTCACGGGAAAAGACACTAAATTTAAGTTTTTACAGCACATTTCCCTCCATAGGGAATATTTTTAGGGGTCCATCTATGAGAGGAGGGAGGGAAGTTGCAAATCACTGGCATAGCGCTCAGGTGGATGGCTTTCCTTTGGCTTGTGACCGGCAGAGGGCGTCTTTGTATAACGTTATCATCTCCTCTGTGCCTTGGTGTGTTTTCCTTTTATTTATTTATTATTTATTTATTTATTTTGCAGGACCTCAAGCATGATTTCAGCAAAAAGATGACTTAACTGTTTGCATATCTCCCAACTTGTTCTGTCATTTGACCTTTACTACCCTACCAGATGTCGGAAAGCAGAGGGCTGGCAGGAGACAGCTGCATCTTGGGCTTTAAAAGTGGAGAAATCTAGACGAGGAGGTGGAGGAGGTTATGTGCTGTTTCTAGTCCCACAGTAAATCGAGGCACTGCATCTATCTTCCCGTGCACGTCTATGTGTCTTGTGTGTCTTGTACTGCTTTAAGTGGTTTTCTGTAAAAGAGATGGCTCTTAGGGATGGGGAACTACCCGTTACATGCAAGACAGGTCTCCCAGGAAATTGCACCTGTCTTTAGAAGTTGACTGCAACCTCTGCCTGAGAGACATGTCTCAGGAGAACTGAGCTTTAATATCACTTCGATTAAGGGAATCTGTGTCTTGGCAGATGTCTTTCCATCCCAGAACAGACAGACTTTCCATTGGGGATGCAAGTGCTGGGAAGAAGGCACTCTTGCAGCCCCTGTAAGTCAGGGACAACCAAGTGTCCTTTTGAGCTAGGTGGGGCCACAAGGCAAAAGTCACTGGACCCCAGCAGCATGATTGAGCTCACAGGCCAACAAAATTGGAAGTACGAGCAGGGAACACGGACTCAGCCTAGGTTTAGTACAGTGCTCTTTAGGGCACTGCATGACCTTCTAAATGTGAGGAATCATTCCAGATCCTGGGCCCAGCTCAAGACACCTGGATCAGTCCCTTCCCCCAGCAAGTGTTCCTCTTGCCCCCTTCCCTGCTCACCTACAAAATCTCAACCAAATAGGTAATAGCATCATGGGGCTCTGATGCTGGGCAGGATCCCCAGGTGCTACATGCACCCACAGGCACAGCAGGAGATGCCTGTGCTGATGAGAAATGCAGAAGGGATGGAGGAAGGAGAGGGGGGTGGGAATCTCTCCCAAGGCCTTTTATTTCTCAGCCTGGTGACCAGCATTATGGACTATACTGTTCATTTGCCCCACTCCCATCCATTTAATTCAGGTTTTCAGCCCAGTGTAAAGATTGCATGTGCTCATCCCAGTCTGCTGTCTCTTGTTTCACCCTGGAGATGTCTCCCATGCCTACCAGTCACATGTGACTTGTTCTACAGAGAGGAAAACTAACTAAAGTTTGAAGGAAGAGGTTGCTCTATATTTAAAAGATTTTTTCATACTTGTACGTTGATACTACTTTTGACATAGTTACATTTTAGTCTTTCGTAGAGAGCTTTAGTACTTCCAAGTCCTTCTTTACCGTTATCTAAAGCACAATTAATTGCCATAGATGCACTTGCAGGGGCTGGAGACGCTTCAAGGAATGTGTTGCAGACACTGGATTACTTTTTAGTTTAAGGGAAGCTAAAGGATAGAAATCTAACATCACTGCATTAAAAGCATTCTTGCATTAAAATCTCCCAGTGGCAGAAGTTTCCAGATCCAAGGCCCAGAACCGCAACCTATTCCTGCTTTGTGCCAGTGCACTCAAATGCTCGGCATGGCACCTCTGGGGTCGCGGGTGAGCGAGTGAATCCCTTTCCCTAGCTCCCGTCCTTGTTGGTCTGAGCTGGTGTTTGCCAATGTTGTTATTTACTGCTTTCAGCTTCCTCCCGGGCATGGCCACCAGCAGCTGGTTGCCCAGTGGCTCTGCTCTGGTGGCAGCGGGCTGGGGGAGGATGTGTGCTGTCGATTTGGCGTGGAGCTGGATGGCACGCGGTGGCACAGCTGGCCTCGGAGCCAGCAGTCCTGGGGCGCTTGCTCTCTGCCAGACTGGCAGGCGGGACCGGCAGTGTTGTGCCCACAGAGGATAACTCCCAGTCCGTCTTGCTGTAAACCAGGCTGCTCGTCCTTGATGTCTGGGCTGCAGCTTACGCTGTCCACACTCCCCCGGCTGCTCCGCTCCCCTCTCCCTGCTCTGCTGAACCATCTGTTTTGGTTAAAGCCTGCTTATCTCTGAGCCAGACAAGAAAAGGTTTCTACCCGCAATTGGTCAGGAGGTTCATGCAGATACCTGAAGTCTCGGCACCGATCTGCGGGGTTGCAGTCTCCCAGGCCTTCCCCCCGCCACTCCGTGCAGCAGGAGGGGCTGGGCGCTGCTTTAAGCTCTTGACAGCTGCAGAAAGGGTGTTGCAGCTTTGGGTGGAAATAGGCTGCAGTGGCAAGCAGTGGTCACCCCAGGCTGGCTGCGGGGTGTGGAGGGGATACATGCTGCCCGGAGGGGAGCGATGCTTCACAAAACCTGCCTGGAGCTGGTCTCCATCCACCGGAGCAGTGATGTCTAGGCTGGGGGCTCTTCCCCTCCTGCTTCCCGCCCCGGGGCCTTAAGAAATGCCTCTAACTGTCCCTCACAGCAGACAATCTTTACGCTAGGCTGCTGTGCTCTATCCTGCCGTTAGTGTCATTTACAGCCCCTGTAATTTCCCTGTGTACGCGGCACTGCAGGGACTGGCCACAGCCACTTCCCTGAGGTGTCCCTGCCACTTGCTTTCCAATGGAGACCCTGTGCGTGCAGGGTTCGTGGGCTTTCATACCTGACGGCTCATGGCGTTTGATGTCCTGCTCCTCACTCAGTGTCCCAGAGCAGAGGGGACAGAGGGATAACAAGTCTGTATAAGCCACCTCTGGTGCCACTCCCTGAGGATGCTGATGGGAATGAGCAGTTGGGAAAGCACCAAGGGCTGCTTTGAGCCCTGCTTCAGCCTTCCTTCAGTGGCCCCAGTGCTCAGACCTTCCATTGCATCCCTTTTCCTTTCCCCTGGCCCTGTGGAGAAGGGAAGGGAGCTGCCAGGGTTTCTTCTCCAGCCAAGAGGAGGGAAGCGCTGTGATGGTCACTAACCCCAGCGCTCCAGGCACATTTAGGGAAAATACCAAAGAACCACGACAACTCCTATTAGAACAAGGCTGGAGGATGACACCCAAGCTGCTGCTTGTTTTTTCCACCAAAAGCCCGGCAGGACAGCATCACATGTGCCCCCCCATCAACCTTGCAGGCTTATCAGGGGAACAGGGCATTTCAAGGAGACCAGGCAATCTGCTGGAGAACGCTCTCTTTCTGCCTGCTTTCCTTTCCTCCGGATAAGATAAGGTGTTTGGGGAAGATGACCTGCTGGTCCTGTTTCCAGGACAGTGAGCGCAAGAGGCTCTGCACCAGCACTCTTGAAGCAGTGGCTCTGCAGGAGAACAGGGTACCTCCCAAAAGGCCACCTCTCCCACGAACACGCAGCCAGAGCTGAGTAATGACACCCTGTGACAGTCCTTGCTTTGGTGTGTGGGCTGCATTTGGGCTGGTTACAGCTGGGCTAAGGAAGTTAAGGAAGGGTGGTGGAATCTGAACAGAGCAGCAGACCTCCACGGTGGCCGTCTGAGAGGCTTATGGAGAAGCTTTGGGAGAAAAAACAATTCCTTCATAGAGTCTAAAAGGATAAGACAGTACCTCAACAGAGTCTCTTGGGTCCACCACTTCCCAGCCTCAAGATCTTCAAAATCTTCATTCGTCAGGTTGGCCTGAAATTGGCCCCCAGGTTGCACATCATGGAGAGAGAGACCCCAACAAGCCTGCACAGATAACATGGTCACAATAATTTCCACAAAAAACAATATGCCAGACACTGAGACTTTGAGGCCATTTTCAGACAAGGAAATGCTCACTTTGCAATGCAAACAGGAAAGGGTGGCACTTGGAAAAGGAGCTTTCCTGTACCACAGACTCCCTGGCTCTGCAGGACATCCCAGTGACCTGCTGGAAGAGGGACGTGTTGGCCCTGCCAGGTGTCCCTGCAGGACAAGCTGCTGGTGAGGTGCAATTCAGCGCATTACCATGCATGAAGATGTCCTCCCAGCAACAGGAGTTCACTTCTGGTTTCTTCACGAGCTTCTCAGCCCAGCTCCAGCTGAACTGTGAGAGTCGTGAACTGCCTCTAACTGCAGCACCAGTAAGAACTGGGCAAATCCAGAGGGACAGGCTTTAAAAGTCCTTTTGTTTCCTCTGCCTCAAAATTATCTTTGCTTTCCCCCCCACCGTGGTGTTTCCAACAGAAGGCATTTGCTTTTCTCACCCACCTCGTTGCGTTTGCAGTGTTGCCCTTCTTGTAGTGCTGCTGTGCTTCTGGGTGCCATTTTTCACCCACTGTTACCTTCCCCCGCTTTTTAAACCAAAATCTGATTGCAGTGGAAAAGTCTACAGCCTCCAAAGCCCAGTCCTTTATCCACAAAAGGAAAAGCTGTCTTGGTTATCCCAGAGCCGCCTTAAGCACCACTGGCTTTTCGGCGCTTTCTAATTACCAGATGACAGGCAGGGGATGATTTTAGCCAAAGGAGAGTTGTACTCAGTTGAACCACCCAGTAAATGAGAGAATTTCCAAAATAGCACTGCAGGCTGCAGAAAGCAGACAAGGAATGGGAGATCCCCCTTTGTGCCTGCAAGCGGTGATCCCTGATGGCTTGGAGACGTAAATTGCTGTGAAATTTCAGGGTTGGAAAGAAGGGTTCAGTTTGCAACAATCTCAGGAATTCCACAGGCGTGTCGTGTCTGGGTGTTAAGACTGTTACACGGAGGACTCATTACCAAAAGATGGGGATTTTCTAGTCTTACTCTGCTTTTAAGCGTTCGTTGTAAGAAACAACCAGCCTTAAGCTTCCACTTTCACTCGCCTGCCAGCTCCCAGCCCAGGCACGGCAGTAGTAGAGCTGGGAGCTGGATGAGCACCATGACTGATGTTTGACTTGCAGGCAGGATCATATCCCCAGTGCTTTTGGGGTGAACATCTGCAATGTTGCCCTGACCAGGTGCTCTTTGAGCTAGAGCTGTGCAGTTGGACCTGGAGGTCCCCGTTGCACTGGGCTGGTTGTCCGTAGTCAGGAGCATCACCCTAAGTGGTCGTACATCTCTGCCGATGGAAGCCAAGCGTGGTGAAACGGGCAGCTAATGTGGTCCCTTGGAGGGACACAAGCTCCCAAACTGGCTGCGGTCTCTCTGAACTAAATGTGCTGGTCTTGCATCTTTTCAATAAGGTCTACAAAGACTCAGGCTTCCATGTCATGAGGCCACTGTAACGAGTGAAGTGCTGAGCTGTCCCGGCTCTTGCTGCACTGACAGAGAGCGCAATGCCAAAGGCCCTTGCTGGTTCATACTCCCCCGTCGATACACGCAGATTCCCTGTGTGACCATCACAGGCAGCTTTCCACATTGCAGCTTCCAAAACAGTAAAACACATGGGGACCGGACAGACTCCCCCTCCAAGACTGTGGCAGTGTAAATAGTAAAAAAAAAAAACCAAAAACAAAAACAAACACCCCCACCCCCACCCCCGGCTTAATTAAGGACTTCAAGAGCAGGAAATGTGCACGTGTGCTAGCCAGAGCACAAATATTTTCTTTCGGAGCTGCTTTCTCCAAGGGTTCAGCAAGGTGATCGAGGCTCGGTTACAGAGCAAGGGTAGCAAACAGTTCCCAGCCCCTCCGGAAGGCAGTGGCCACAGGGCACTGCTGTTGTGCATCCTTCCCTGGCACTCCAGCCTTTGGCTTTAGCCTCCCACAGTATATACTGAAGCTATTCAACCATTTGGCTAAAAGCAGATGGGGAGGGAGAGAAAACAAAGTCAAATGAGAGGGAGAAAGGCAGCTTTTGTGCTGCCTCTGTTTGCAAAAGACAGCCCAAGCCCCTTTTGGACTGAGGTTTAATTTATTGGACTTTGGAGAGCTGAGGTTCACAGCCCCACAGCTGCTGCAGGTGGTGACATTTTGGGACAGCGATAGGGAGCAGGTAGGGAGCCAGCTCTCATGAGTTAAGAGCTCCCTCAGAGGGGCTGTGGGATACACAGGACATGATGCAAGGTCCCTGGCTGCTCTTGGGAGAGCAGATCTGCTTTGTGACTGTTCTGCTACATGGACCTGTCCCAGGTCACCTGGAAGGGACAAAGGAAACTGGTCTGTGTAGGCAGGAGCCTTCAGCCTGGCCCTTCCTGCTATTGTCCTCCTGCTCATCATGCCTGCTCCTCAGCACCTCCTAAAAGACTGCTGGGTGCTACATACATACATTCGGGTTTCCTCTTCACAAGTCCAGGCCAGTGCGTTGTTGTGCTGTCACCGGGGTAGGGCACAGCCAGAAGAGAGATGCTGCAGCATTTCAGAGTTCTCTGCAGTTCCCAGTTGGGCAGGACCATCTCTCTCAGCCCATCCGATGAGAAAATGTTAAAACAAACACAGCTCGTTCCCTTGTGAATGAACGGAGACGCTTGAATGCAGCAGGAATCCACTGTGCCCAGTTACCCTCCTGCCCCCTTTCAGATGAACCAAATTCCCCCCCTCCGAAGCCCCTGCTCGGCTGTGGGCAGAGCTTGGCCCACAGAAGCCAGCGTCAGCATGGTGCACAATGCCCAGCAATCACAACAGGGGCCGCTGGCTTAATCTGTTGTGCACAGCTTTAAAAAAAAACAACCACACAGCTATTGTCAGGGTCATCCCCCCGATTGCCTCAGAAGTCTGCGTGGGACACGGGGCTGTCTCGAGGGCAGGCAGGGCTCGGCGGGGGGTGCCTGGGCTGCTGCCTGCCCCGGACGGCGTTGTGGGGAGCAGTCCTGGTGTCCCTGGGGCTGGCTCTCCTAGGCTTGGCAGACGAGCCACAGCACAGGCTTGGGCTGCACTGCTGACCTGCAAAGAGAGCCTTCAGTCCTTTGGCTTTTGCCTCACCTTTGTGTCTCAGCTGAGTTGGTGGGCATCCGTTCTTCATATCATCCCTGCAAAGGCATAGGGCAAAGAGCTTAGGGCCTCCCTTTGGTGGAGAAAACCAGTATTTGTGTCTATATTTCCCTCGATTTTTTTCCTTCCCCACTTCCCCTGCCTCTGATCAGTGCTAAATGCTTGTGCCCTCCCAGGAGCAGCCAGCAAAGCAGGCGGCTCAGTGGGAACGATCCAATTTCCAGGGCAACTGGGACGGGACTGAGTCCAGAGCGTCCTCGACTTACAGTGCTGCTCTTATTTCTCCACGGTTTCCTCTCCATTTACTTTCTTAATTCAGCCTGTCCTTTGCCAGGGGAGAAGCCAAAAAAGCAGAGATGTGGCACATCCAGAGTCCTCCCTTCTGGCTTTACAACTGCCAAAGGATTTTCAGCTTTCCATTTTCAGGAGCAGCCCTCCAAGCTTGCCCTGCCCTGAGGTCAAAGTGTGTCAAAGTATGGTTAAAGCAAGAGCATAGGAAACCAAGAGGCCAGCTCTGACTCTTTAAAGGCTCTGTGTTGAGCTGTTGGCTCTTCACCAAGGGTCCATGTGCTGAAGACAGAGATGTGTATCCCCAGGTAAGGGTCATCACCCTTTGCAACTAGCACTGGCCACCCAGGGCCACTTCCACCATGAACCTGCTAGGGACAGCTGGAACTACAATTCCTGGTGTGTCCAGAGGAAAACCAGAAAGGTGGGGTCCCTGTACCCCACCAACCATCTAAGCTAAGTGCCTCCAAGCCTTTCTGGCTGTCCACTTGCTTCCCTCCTCCCTGACAGAGCCAGCCTATCTATACCACCTCTAAACAGGTCTCAGCATGCCAGTGGAGAGGTGGGTGCTCAGCTGCATGCCAGGCAGCTCAGCAGAGAGGTTCCATTACCAAGAAGCCAGCAAATCTTCCCCGTGAGCTGCCCAGAGCTCCAACGAATAGCGGGAGCTGCACTTTGGATAGATGCTGGAAGAGCCGCTTTGAGGCAAAGGGCGCTGGCACGAACCGCTCTTTGCCGTGCAAAACAATAGACCCAACCCAACGCAACCCAGTGCAGGAGGGTTATAAAATTCATCCCTAGAGCAGGATAATGCAGAAAACCTCCAGCTGTTATTTCCAGATTTACAAACCCAACAGAAGAGCTGCCAGTTGCTGCCAGAGAAGCAAACTTGTTTTTGTGTGTGTGTGTGTGTGTGTGCATAAAAATGAAAGCCAGGCGTTGCTCCCCATGCCTGGCATTGTCTCTCTGGCCCACGGCTGGGCAGCAGCTCAGCCTCCTGCAGCGCACGGGGGAGTGGGGAGGGAATGTGTCCCTGTCCCATGCTGAAATGGGCTCTCCCGGGTTTGCAGAGCAGAGCTTGCTCCCAGGCTGGGGGCAAGCAGCTGGAGCCTGTTCCCTGACAGGTCAGCCTGGGACCACGCTCCAGATGCAGCCATCAGTAGGCACAAAAAAAAGGGCCCGGGAGAGGAAATCTCTCTCCATGTTAGTCCCTCCCTTCCTTTCTTCCACACAGAGCTCCAGCAAAGTCAGGGGGAGGTATGCACTTTCTGATTCCACTGGAAAAGGTTGAATATGGAGGGATTTGGGGAGGGGACAGAGAAAGAGATGTCCCTTCCTGTCCAACCTTTTCACCCCGCCTTTCCATCCAGAAGCAGCATGGATCCCCTCAGTACCGCTCGCTATTTCTAACTCCTTGGAGGAAGAAGAGCATGGGGACCCAAACCATGACTAACATGACACCAGTGTCAGTCCAGGCACACCTCAGTGAGGACCTTTGCTCTTCAGAGTTAACCAGGGAGCGAGGAGCGGGAAAGGAGCCGTTGGGCACACGTGGGAGCCAAGTTCCCTTGCCCGCTGCAGGGATGCCCTTGCTGTCCACAGCTGCATCGGCCTCTGTGTGCATTAGAGAAGGAAATAGCTGAACATCACAGTGGCAGGTATGGTGTGAGCTGGATCCAGCTGGGTGACCATCAATAATCCCAAAGTGCAGCACGGTCTCTCTCCTGTTTTGCAGCTGGGTATCTCCAGGGAGGCCCAGATAAGTCCCTGCATGATCCCACTCATCAAGAAAGCTGGTGTTTTCCTAAGTTCCCAGTTCCCACCTTTTCCCCTCAAAGTGAAAAACAACACCAGATTTTTTTTGGAGATCCATGCCATTAACCATCCACTCCATTAATCCTGGTAAAAAATCCTGGGCAAGCTTGCTCTGCAGGGCGGCATGGGCAGACAGGTTAGGGCAGGAGAGAGGATGCGGTGGGCATCTTTGGGCAAGCCAAATTAAGTGGCTGTGGGGGTGTGACAACACCAATGCTCATGTCTCACCTCTGTAATTTTCTGGTTACTCTTTGCAGGTACCTGATACAATTAATGTTCATTAGTAGTCTTAACATCACAAAGAGTCCAGGGGCCTCTCCCCAGAGCTCCCATTTCAGGGAATAATTTTTTCCATCAGTTTTTCCCATAAAAGAGATGCTTAAAAGGGACTTGTCCAAATCTGATGTTTTTTTAAACTGTACTTCTGGTCCCTCCATCTCCTTAAACAGCTGCTGATAACAGACACAGGGCATACGACACGGGGAAATGCTGCTAATTTTAGTAGAAGGTCCCGAGGGAGGAACCCAGCAATGGGCCAGGCGCAGGATGGAAATTCACAGTGCTCGCTCAGGGCCCCACACGACCTCGCTATTTTGGGGCTGAGACGTCCCACCTTGCCCCAAGCCCACAGACATGGTGCAGCATCAGCTCCGAGCCTTCCCACAGCCCAGCTATTCCTGCCCGCAGTGCCGCTCCTGCCCACAATGCTGGCTCCTGCCAAACCCCGGCCAAACTGGATGGTGGCTTTTGAAGGGAAGTAAACAAGTTTCAGAGCTAAATTGAGATCCCCAGAACTCATCACACTGAAGCAGAGTCCGATGAGATATTTTCTGCATATGCCCTCATATGGCAGCTGTATTTTCGTCCACCTAAGGGGGTTGTGTCCTCTCAGGTTTCTTTTGCCCTCTGATCAGTGAAATCCCATCAAACTCCAAACAGATAAAGTAAATGAATCCTCCACTGACTGGCCCTTGCAAGGAGCAGAATGTTTATGTGTGGCCATAAAGATCTGAATTGCTCAAGGTAGGAAGATTTTAAGGGACCTGAACTCCCCAGGGTAAAATCCAGGCTGTGCAAGGGAGTTTATAGGGTCTCAGAAGTGCACTTGGAGACGATGTGGAGGAAGCCAGCAAGCAGACATGGCAGGGAGGTCAGTGCTTTTGCTGTTGGTGTTGGCCTGGAGCAGCTGTGTTTGTAAATCACAGCATCACGAGATGCTAAAATCCTCGAGCAGTTGTCAGCACTGCCCCTACCAGCCCGACCTACCCTGTCCCAACAGCCCTTCACGTGGCTGCTTCATGGTAGGCATGGCTCAGTCTCCCAAGACATCCCACTCCAAAGCCTTGCTGTCAAAAAGCATTTGCTACTGTGTCCCCTATATCTTCTTTGCTTGCTTCTGTGGCTGCCTGTGACTGGCTTTTCCCTCTCTACAGAATCCTCCCAAGTGCATGTTGCCACAATCAATCCCATTTTGTCTCCTTTAAGGGACACCCTGTTTATGGAGCCTCCTGCATCTGGCAGCCGGGCTCGTTCATCTGGTACATCTCAAGCCGAGGCTTGTTCTGAAGCAAGTTAAGCTCACGCAGAAAGTGTCAGAGCAACAGACGGAAAAAATGCAGATTCTCATGGTAGATACGTGCAGGCTCAGCCAGAGGTGGCCCAAGCACACCAGGCACCCTGTGCCCTGCCTGCTCTGCTGGGTTGCAGCCACAGCTCCAGCATGGTCCATTTCCATCCAGGGATGCTGTAATAGCTCATCGGTGAGTGGTGCTAGAGCGAACATGGCCTCTTGGGATCCTGGCTTATGCAACAGCAGGATGGCTGGGGCTGTACCGCTGGCAGGGAATGGGGACGGTGCTGGGAGCACCAAGCTATACACAGACTGAATTCCTGTGGGGCAGGGCTGGCCGGGAGGGGGAAATGTTTTGAGAGGGTTTTGCCAGCAATAAGTGTTAATAGGAGGACAATAAAGTCCTGTTCTCCAGCCCCTATGGGAACTGCTAAACTTTCCAGACTTTAATTTAACAAGCAGCCCAGCCTCCCTGTCACCAGCATGCTTTGCCCTCCCCAAGACCATCTTTCCCTGCTCCTCTTCGCCTCCAGCAGTGCACAAGCCTGGAGCGAAGGCAACCATTATTTAAAGCCAATGTACTCAGCTGCCATGCTCTTGCAGCCAGCAAATTGTAGTGAGGACAACACCAAACCCTGCTGCCTGCTTTGCCTCAGCCGTGATCCCAATCCATGGCAGCTCTGCCCCTTCCCCGCTCAGCCCCCCTGGGTGTTCACCAGTCTGCCCACTGCATCGCATCCCTGGCAGGGGAGTCACCTAAATGGGCTCCCAGCAAATCACCAAGGGCTTCCCAGCAAAGACATGACCCAGGAAAACCACTGCTTTCACTCCCAAGATATAAGGCTGTGGAGCTGATTAAACTAAATTAAAAGAGGTCTGATGATCAGTGATTGTGGAGTATGTAGCCAACTCATCCAAGAATCAAGATTTTCTAAGAGGACCTCATGCTCATGGCCCAAAAAAGCAGAGGTGTCTGGCCCCAGAGAGCCTTGTGAACCCTGGCATTTGCCCTTCTGGTCTTTTCCTCACCCGTGGTTATTGCCACTGTTTTCCAGATGGTATCTGGATGTCCCGGAGCTGGCACAGTTTCACCTGGGTACTCCCATCAAGGCTGTCTTTTAGGAGAGACTTCTAGGCTGTGTCTCTGCATGCAAAAGAGCTGCTACTGCAACCCAGGAGCTTCCCTCTCCCTACACGTCCCAGGGCCTTGAAGGTGGAGTCCTGTTTATTTCCTTAAGCAGCTTTATTCATAGCCTTCAAAAGCTGCCAAGCCGCATCTGTCAGACCCTAGAGGACTCCAAAGTGCATCTTAGGTAAACACCAGGAGCAAGGTGGGACTGCCCGGAGTTAGTGGCATTTGCTGCGCTTCTGCCTTGGAAGCTTTATTGCATCTTCTGCAAGTCCTAGGCACGTCTCCAATGCAAGGTCTTGAGCAAAAGCAAAGTTGGGCTGAGATGCCAGACTCTAATTCAGGCACACAACATGACCGTGTTCAGGATTAACAGAGAACAGCCTCCTGCAGCAAGGGAGAAGTCCTTTTAGGAAAGGCAATGAGGTTCTTTAGGTATTGGAGGTATTGGACTGGGACCAAGCTCAGCCAGGCTCCTGCGCATGGGAGCTTCAAAGCGGCCGAAGGCATGTCCCATCTGCTGGTGCCTCGTGTGACGGCTCCAGGCAGCGCTGTGGGGACTCTGCTGCAGGGACGCAGTGGGGGGCTATGGCCAGAGGGCTTATATCTACCACGGGCTCTGGGTGTAGGGGGGACAGGCACAGCTGTGATGTGCAGACCCAAGGCCCACGAGAGGCATCCAGGGCAGTGCAGGGATAGCTGCAGCACTCAGAGCTCCCTGCTTGCACCACAGCAGAGGAGGGTGACGGATTTTTTTTTCCCCTGCTTCTTTGGGCTCAGTTTGGTTTCAAGGAGCACAGACAGGTTTCTCCTAAGCCTGCAAACCTATATGTTTCCAAGTGAGTGAGATGATCATTGCAGGAGTAGTTTGAAAGAGGTGGGGGAGAAATCTCTCCCATGGGGCATGGGAAGTGCTTTCCACCAGAGATCCCAGGGGACAACTCTGAGAGCCCACACACACTATGGAAAGAGCAAGCCATCCCACAGCAAGCACGTCCTGCCTCCTGGCTCCGCAGCCTGCTCCCAGGTCGTGACTCACCACAGAGCCATGCACAGCTGGATATCCACCTCCTGCCCTGCAGGCCTCTGGTTTACAGAGCAATGACATCCGCTGTTCCTTCTCTGTCTGCTTCTGGCAGAGCCAGCACCCTGTTTGCCTGCATCGCCCCATTGAGCCAGCTCACCCCCAGTCCATCTGCAGAGCACTGAGGCTCATGCTCTCCCAGTGCAGACTTTGGAAGAGACCGTGGCTGGGTGTCAATCTGCTCCATCTGGGCCAGGCATCAGTCCTGCTGCTGAGCCCAGGGGGAGAGTCCCACCTCACTGTGGAGAAGTCCCTTCCCCATGTAGGACAAAGACAGCCACCCTCGGGCAAGTTCCCAGGACACTTTGGGTTCATCCTTCCCTGTGCACATGGTGCTTCCAGTGGCCATGCATCTGCTTAGCGTGAGTCTAGAGAGCACAGTCTTTCTGCCTCTGATCTGCTTCTGAAACGGAAAAAAACAGAAACCCTCCTGCAGGACCTGCTGACACACTCCCAGATATCAGAAGAGCTGGGACATTCCTGGGATAAGCAGATTCCTGCCTGCTCTGCACTTACTCGTCTGTCTCGCCTTTTCCTGAGCTGGTTGCTGGGCTTCCATCCCAGCAGCCATTGCCTTTCCCCACGCTGCCCTGTGCCTGTGAGGAGCTCGGCCTCCAGCCACACACCCAGCGATGAAGACTTAGTAAATGACATTCCCGCAGTGGTTGCAGGGCATCCTGTTTATTTATATGCACTTTGGATTCATTGTTTTGCAGCAGCATCCATCAGCAATAAATGCAGAAAAATCCTCTCCAGAAAAACTCATTAGAGAATCCCTCCCAGAGCAGAGAGACGGAAAGGCTCCTTAGACTGACAGATTTGTGAGTAGGAGACAGCAGGATTATTAATCCTCACTTGTATTGCTTCCACCAAGCTGCTCACTCACGTTTCTCTCCTCCTCTTGGAGAAGAATTGTTCCACTCTTGGAGAGCACTGGGGTTTTCTCAACTGCACCAGCCCAGATCTGCCCAACTGGGCTTAAAATGGGATGAAGAAATTTGGATTTTGAACTGGGGTTAGCTGGAGTTCAAACCTCAGCCCTGCAAAGCTCTTCGCTTTGCTGTAAACTGAGTTCAAGCCTCGAGGGTCTTGTCCTGTTTGCTGTTTCCATCGAGTTTGTGCACTCGCTTGAGCTGGGAGTGAGTGCCGGGAGCCCTGGGGTGCATCAGCTGTGCCCAAACCACCCTGCTGGCACGTGGTCGGAGAGCCTGAGCTGGACCTGCGAGGCCGGCAGCACTGTGAGGGCTCCCAGGGCTGATGAGGCCCCTTGGGTGATCTCCTGCCCATCTAGTGCCACAGATGGCATAAGATGATCTTCTAAACATGTGTGAGGTCCAGTTTTCCTTCTGGCAGCCTGACACCAAAATCTCCTCTTTAACGACCCCCACTAAGCCTTGTAAGTGTGGAGAGGACTTTTCAGGACTTCCTTTGCATGCTCTCAGCCATTTCTGGAGCTTCTTAAAGCTGCTGATCTTAAAGAGTCAGCCAGTTGCTCCAGGCTCTTGTTTCCTTCTCTGTGTGATCCTCCTCCATCCCACTGCTGACAACACACACCTGGGCCTGGCAGCGTGCCCCTCACAAGACGCAGGACCCGGCTGTCCCCGCCATGTGCACGGAGGACCATGAGGACCCCTCACCCACCCAGGGCTCACTGCCGTGAGCTCAGGGGCCATTTCCAGATGTGACTGCATCATGCAGCAGGCTGCTTTTTGCTTTCGCTCAAAAACAGGGTTTAAGCCGCCACGTATGTAAAGAAATCCCTGTTATAATTATCTTCCTGGCAGTGTCATTTGTCTAAGCCCTTAGAAGAGGGCTTAGCTTCAGGCTACAGTAAAGACCACTAAGCAGTTGCCACGTTGTCAGTTAGAAAAGACGTGGTTTCTTTTCTTTTCTTTTTTTTTCTCCCTAAAATTTTTTCCAGATGTTTTTTTTTTTTTTTTCCTTAGGAGACATACCAGCAGCTGTACGATTTCAATGCAAGCCGTGACTAATCTAGCGCAGAGAGCATTCAACTCCTCAGGGTGTGAATCAAGCAAATAAAACTTTGGCTTAGGAGGACGTGTGACCTCTGGAGCCAAACTGGACCTACAAGTGGCAGTGAGCTGCACGTGGGAGCTATGGAGACTTGTGGTGGGAGGAGAAGATGCTCCAGATGCCACAGGTGGTTGGCGGTGTTAGAAGGACCCATGGGGTCTTAGACACCATCACAAAGCTGGCCTGCAGATGGACCCAAGAGGGTCACGCGGGGTATTTATGGATGTCTCTGTGAGTGATATCAATTTCCACATATCAGCACCGAGGGATGGCTTTTGAGTGGTGTGTAGCCAAGTAAAGAAATGGGTGAAGACTTCCTTCTCTTGTTCTTTGCCACCAGCCTCCCGAGCTGCCTGATCATAGAGAGCAACCGTCTCACTGGGAAGTGATGATGGTTTCTCATGGCCCCCTTCCCTATCTTTACCCTCCCCTTTCCCTTTCTGTTTTGTTTAATTTTTGTTTCTTGTTGTCCATATGGATGTTTAGTCTTACATCTGTTTCTTTCACATGCAGCAGAAGTGCTGTGAGGCTGGACGAGGAGTGAGCTGATAAAGAATCATAAATCATGAAGTAACAGGCATCCTACAGAGCAGGGAGCCAGCGCAGCCTGGCAGGTCATGACGGGGCAGTTCCTATGTTGACATCTAAATCCTCAGCAACATCAGTGGGAAGAGTTAAGCACCCAGATCGGTGTCCCAGCCTCTCTCAAAGATAGCGTGTAATCATGAGGCATGAACCCAAACCCCAGGCAGCCAAGACAAAACACAATATTGCATTTTGTTATGGTCTTGGGTGTCCTTCACCCGCATCTGCAATCAGCCTGCTGGTGCCCAGATGACTTGTCCTCAGTCCTGCTGGCTATGTGAGCCACCATCTTTCCAGCAGCCCCTGGAGAGCAACCTTGCATCGCCCTGGACAGGGTGAGGGTTGGTGCCACAGGTGGATCACAAGCTGCAAAGAGCTGGACTATCTGCAGTGCCCAGGACAACCCTGTGTGTCATGGAGACACTCTTCAGGGACACCCAAATTCTAGCAATTTGACAGCCTCTCTTTTTGGCTGCTGGTTTTACTTAGCAATGCAGTGCTGTGGCCATGCTGGTGCATAAAGGCATGCTGTCTGGTTCTGCCAGGGGAGCAGATGAACCTTAAATCCTCTCAGTCATGGTGAGATGCAAGGAGAGAGGAGCTGGAATTTCACCCTGAGCATAGAGAGGAACAGATGGGACAAGTCAAGTCCAAAACGCTTTGCTGTCTGGCTGCCTCTGGCTGGGCAGCTGCTCCAGCTGAGTTATGATCTGTAAGGTCAGAATACTTAGTGAAGGCTGAAGAGACCATCGGATTCAACTGACCAGCAATTTTGACTGTGGGTTTTGCTCAGTCAGTCCAGATCTGCTGGACAATAACCCCAGCAGAGAAACCAGTCTGCTGAGGGTCACATCTATTGGCCCACCATTTCTCTGCCTACTTGAAGCATATTTCAGACATGTCATAACTCTCCACATTCTCTGGATTATTTTTTCCTCTCCCTCCCCGCAAGACAGTCCCAGATGGCAGGAGTGCTAAGAGAGAGGATGGAGGAGCGAGGACTCTCCTGCCTTCCTCTGCATCCCCCTGAGGATGGGAAATATGAGCTCAGGGACTGAACTACCCTGCTGTGAAATGACAGCATTTAACATTTTAGTTGCAGTAGGCCAAGGTGCTAGGAGGTGCACAAACCAAGCAGATGGTATTCCTCCCTGCTCCCCCCATGCTGTTAGTCCGAGAGAGCCAGAGAACTGACAAGCTCATTGCAGCAGTGCAGGCAGCTGCTGTGACAATGCCTCCGCTGGAAAAGTTGCGCTGGGGGCTGCTATCTCCCTGCAAGAGACCCCCTTGATCTCCAGCCCCACTTGATTTCTCTGGTCTATCCTTTGGACCCAGGCTGTGCCTCAGCCCGTCTTTCGGGCGGGCGGGTGGGACTGCCCACTGGGGAGAGAGGGAGAGGAAGAGACCGATTTGGAAAGATAGCGAGGAGGAGGAGAGGCAGTGGGAAACCCAGCCCACCCTTTGGCTTCCTCCTGCCTCCTCCTAAAACCTGCAGATTCCTCCAGCCTGTCCAAGAGCCTGAAGTTGCCTCAGCCCTGCTGCCGGGACTGCGAGGTATGGCCCGAGACCTTCGCGCTTGCCTTCGCTGTGCTATTCCTCCCAGCGTAGGGGTCCCGATAGCCCCACTCGTGGGGGTCCCTGGCGCGGTAGCTGCTCTCCCGGCCCGTGGGGTGCATCCAGTGCTTGGAAATGCATCACTTGGGGTGGGAGGTGGATGCTCACCACCCCAAGTGATGCATTTAAAGACCCCTCCTGACTTCTCTTTCTCCTCTTTGCAGCATCTCCGCTCCTAAACTGTTATTGTATTTCACTGCCAGATTACCAGCTTTAACACTTTGGCGACACCTGACTGCAAAGTTTTAACCTGCCCTAATTTTTCTCGCTCCTCCCTTTTTCCCCTCTGGGTTTCAGTTCTGGGGTATTTCCTTAGCAAGATGCGGGAGACCGACATCTGGGTGCATCAAACCAACCTGCAGAGCAAATCAGATCTAGTGACAAACCAGTCCCGATGACATGCAGCCTGGGGTGCGTTGGCAGGTGACGTTTTACTCACCAGAATATCTAGAGGAAGAACAAAAGAGCTGTCGACTTCATCTCAGCTTGTTCTTTTTAATACAGCTACTCTTAGTTCTCCGTAAAAAAAAAAAAACAGACAGACACTCAGCTTTTTGTTCCAAGCAGACTTTGAAACCATTTCAAGTCCTGTTGCCCTGGTTTGCTTAACTCCAGCTAATCAACCGTTAGAGAGACGGAGGTTGCAGGAGAGGAGGAACAATGCTTTTTTTTGTTGTTTTTTTTCTCTAAAGTTTTAAAAACTTGGGCTCAGTCCGGCACAATTTTAGGTCCATGCAGAAGAGCCGAGGGCCTGTTTCCTTTAAAGGCAGCCGCTGTCCTTCCCGTCCCGGTGACGTGCGTGGCAGTCTAACTCTGCTCTTTGTGTCCCTCCTCTAAGAAAGCTCCACTCCATTGCATCCAGCCAAGAAAAGGAAACTTAACAGGATGGGGGCTGAATTCCCACCCAAACCGAAAGGCAATAGTTTCAAGTTGGAGTGAAATCGGGGGCACCGGGAGGGTCGCCAGTACTCTGAGCCCTCTGTTACCTCCAACATGAAACAGCCCCAAAACTCCGCAACGCCGCAAAAGGACAAAAGTAAATCCCAGCTGTTTGTTAGGGTTGATCAGGCGGGTGTAAGTGGAAATAAAAGGCTGTCGCACTCTGCGCAGCGGTTAAAGCCAAGCTATTGTCTGCCACATAGGCAGGAGCTGGGATGCGGGCGGTGTTGGGAGGGGAAGAGGAGAAATAAACTTTTCAAACTTTTTTCAAGCCCCTCCTTCTACAACCCTCTGCTCTTCCATGACTCAGCCCCAGAGGAATGTCGGCTCCCATGGAAACCCCTTCTAGGTCTTCTGGTCGGAGGGATGTCGGGGCTGTTATCACTGGAGCAGCTGTGGCAGGGCGAGCCCAGGGAATGCTTTGAAGATGGTTTGCATTTTTGCAGAATATTTAGCGGGCAGTTTCTCTCCTTTGCGGAGCTGTGCGAGATCAGCTTTCTGTACCCCGCAGGAGCCAGAGGGACTGCTTGCACCTGGCACAGAAATATCCAGCCTGCTTTTGGCATTGCCCCATGGCCAGTCCAAACAAAAGAAAACTCTCAGGCAGGACAGCAAAATGCTGTAATCGCCTGCCCTTCCAACTGAGGTCTGCAAAGGGCTCAGCTATGCACTGCTGCCGGCTGCCCGGGTCTCATCCATGCGCTTTTCTTGGTAGTAATTTAATTATTTCCCATTAGGGATGCAATCTGCAACCTAGACAAACTGACAGCTTCAAGCCAGCAAACAACTATAGTGGCATATGGGCTCTTGCCATTATATCCATAAGCCCTGTAAGATCTGGAGCATTTTTAAGTGCAAGCAGAGCTGCTCAACTCCTTGCCAGGGGGATGGGTGAATACAGCCTTGTGGTGTAGATGTGTCTTTAGAGACTCTGCATGGACAGATGTGGCAGATAGATGTTTTTCCCTGTGTTTTACTGGGAGTGTGCGTGTGCACGACCTAAAGGGAATTGCACTTCTATCTCAACCTAGCTTGGCTTTGTGAGCCTGCACGCTGCGTGCGAGGGGACTGCGCAAGTGGCAGGAACCCGGCTGGCTTCTGCCCAGTCCTCTGCTCCCGCCTTGCTCCCCTGGGACCCAGTGCAGCTGCAGCATGTCCGGGCGAGCCGGCACCCCCAGCCGCACGGCCCGGGCACGCAGGGACCTGTTCAGCAGGGAGCTTTATGGGCATTCACGCAAACAACTCTAACTTCAAATCGAATTTTAAGCCCAGGAGTGGCCCGCTGAGTAAATCTCAGAGGATCTTGCTTGCATAGGGAGGTCAGGGCCAGACAGCGTGGTCCCAGCATCTCTGTGATGGCCACACTGGGTCATCCATCTGTACTTTGACAACTATGGCCCACGGTGGGGTTTGTAGGCAGAAGATTTTTCTGGGCTGGTCCTGCCTTTGCATTCAGTCTGAGGTGCTGGCAAATGTCAGACACTGCCGAGCCTTGGAAGAGCAATGAGCGAACGGAGGGTGGGTGCGGGAGACCCTGCTGCTTGGGCTGGCTGCCTCCCACGTGGCCAGGCCAGGGTGCAGGTGGGGAGCTGAGACACGGGAGGGTTTTTGCCCAACGATTACCCACTCCTGCGCCCGGCTGCTGGCGATGGGAGGTGGCAGCAGGGCCTCTGGCCCGGGTTAGTGCTGGAGGCAGCTGGGGTTATCCCAGTGGCCTCAGGGAGGAGCGGTCAAAGTGGCTGGGCACAGACTCCTCCCCACGCTAACGTGGCATCCCAAAGGGCTTATGCAACCCTGGCCAGGGCCAGCATCACATGGGCCACGGTCCACCATCCACGGAGCCTCCTCCGGAGGCTGCCTGATTCTTGTCCTCCCCCAGCCCGCGAAGGCCCAGGCTGGGCAGGAGGAGACAAAAGGGACCAAACAGACCCCAGTGGCACAGCCTCTCCTCCGTGTGTCACTGCAGGGTATTTTCCCCAGCAGGAGAAACGTATTATGGTGCTACAGGACTGGGGAAGGGAGGTAAAGAGCTTGCCAGTGTAGCCTGCTTTGAATTTATGGAGGTGCTGAGGGTCAGTCTCAGACCCGTCTACACCCCACGGTTCTCTTGTTAGCGACATGGCTGCAAAACGCAATGAGCAGGCGGTACTGAGGGACAGCCTGGGCCATGTGAGAACGGCAAACCATCCAGAGGGGTTTATGGGAGCCACAAGACAGTGTTTAGACAAAGAATGGGAGCTGAAGTCCCCACTTAGGTTGCAAATGGAGTCAAGCATTAGAAAGGCAATGCAGGCCATGGGTCCTGCTGCCCATGGGTGCCAGGCACTCTCCTCCATCATCAGCTGTCAGGAGGGCAGGCCTGAGGATGGGGTGTCGACTGTGGAGACGTCTCTTATTTTATATTCAGCAGCCCTCTCTGTGCCCACGATGTGCTGGTTTCCAGCGCATCCTGCAAAATGCTGGCTTCTGTTGATTACTTTAGGATACAGAAGGGTATAAGTCCCTGCTTGGTAAAACCTCTTTCCTAGTCCTGTTTTCCTCTGTCCAAAATGACCCCCTGCTGCACCCCATTGCTCTGCCCCTCACGCTGCCCTCCACCCTCCTCAGGGCTCTTGCAGAGCCATACGAAGCATTCCTAGTGCAGGGCCCCTCGCAGGGATCCCCCAAGCCCCTCTGGATGGGGGATGGATGCTGAGCTCATGGTATGGCCCAGCTGCCAACTCCAAAGAGCATCTGTTTGGACAGCAGGACCATGGTAGGTCCACAGGGAGACTTGCACCAGTGACTTGCACTGTGGGCCAGGCTCTCCTGCCAGAGCAGCTCTGTGTGCAGGGCTCCTGAGACATTATATCAGGACATTTGGCCACCAGGCATTCAGGAAAGACCATGCCTTTGCAAAACAGCCAGGGGCTCACAGACGCTGAAATGTCCTCTGTGCACAGCCTCTGCCTCCAGGAGGATGTTGTTTTTTCAAATAAACTTGTTTTCCCATCTCCAGCGCGAGACAGCTCTGCAAAGCTTGTTTGCTCAGACTCTTTCATGCTCCTTCTTCCTCCAAACACAACACTGGCAGCTCTGACTGTCTGCTGGCTCCTAGCAAGCATGTAATTCCCTGACCCCAGCTCACTGCATGCCCAGACTTTGAAATTCAGGAGTTTTTTGGGCTTGGGGAAATGATCTGAGAGGGCCTTGGTCTGGGGCTGGTTCTTCTTAAGGCCATTTTCCATGTGTACATGCACTGCCCTCTCATCCAGGCTGGGCACTGCCATGTTTCTGCCCAACAAGCATCACCGAACCTCAGAGCATCTTCCAAAGCAAACAAGCCCCTTGGGAGAAGCCCAGGAAGAACCTTTACAAAGCCAGGGGATGCCAGCAAGGGAGGACACGGCTGGATTCACCAGTACTTTTCCACCTCCCTCCCGCAAATCACCCCTCCAGAAGTAAAGAACCAGTGATCTCTCCTGCAAAATGCCAGGAGAGCTCTCAGCAGCCTCCAGAGCAAATAAAGGCGAGGGGAAAGGATGGCATGTACTGAGCGGGAGAGGAGGGAGCTGCTCAGCTGCAGCCTCACCAGAGCAAATGGGCTCATCCACCCCCACCTGCAGCCCCGCTCCCCACAGGTCCTCTATCCCACCATGGCAGCCATCCCCACCACCCTATGCTCCCAGCCCTCCAATATCCCTGGGAAGCTGCCCTCCATGCCCTGACACCTATTTGCACACGCACGCCGCTGGGGCTGGGTGAGGTGCTGAGGCTGGAAGGAGAATTTCAGCCCCTGTGAGGCCAAACCTTCCTAAATTAGGAAGCACAGCCCAGCCTGGCTGGTGCTCTGGCAGCACAGCGTTGGCATGCTTTTATACTCGGAGAGCTGCTGTGCACAGCGAGGAAGGGAAAGGATGCACTGGCAAACTAGACATCCATCCACGCTTGCTGGGAGAGAAGACGACACCTTGTCCAACACTTTCTGTCCCAGCAAAGCCATCCATCTGCCCAGCCCCAGGGAGCCGGTGGGCTGCAATGCCCCGGCCTCGCAGGTGGAGCGGAAGGGAGGCAGCGGAAGCCTTGGCAGGGGGACAAGTCCCCTTGCTGGCAGGAGAAAAACCGGGGGTGTTTCGCTCTTCCAGCAGGCGGAAGGGAGCGGGCAGCCCTTGCTGTCAGGAGTGGGATGCCACTGGCATATTAAGCGGCCAGCTGAGCTCCTCTCTGCCCTCACACAGAGGGGCCCAATCCTGCCAAACAGGAACTGGGGGGGACAAGGACAGGGTGATTTCACCAGCTGCACTCGCCTTCTGGCTTGCATCACGGCCGGTGTTAGCTGGGCTGCCTGGCTCACTCATCCTGCAGAGTCCCTGCAACAGCCCAGATCCGGAGGGTGCAAAGGGCTCATCCTCCTGGAGCTCATCTCCCAGCAGGACACAACCCCAAAGCATCCTGGATCCCTCAAACCTAGTTTGGGGACCCTCATGTCTGAGCAGGAAAGGGAAAAACTATAGCAGAGACCCCAATATGTGGGGGTGCTGGGGATGGGGGACTGCTCCCTGATACCCCTAGTGATGTCTGTGTCCATGTGGGAAGGGGTTTTCTACAGGATTTAATTCTCAACTGCCCCATCTCATTGTCTCTCTGTTCTCTCTTTCCTTCCTCCACTTTCATTTTTTCTCTGATTGACAAATAAAATAGTAGAGAGTTTCATTGCCTGTACCTGGGGCTCATAACAGGGGCTTTGAACATGAAAAAATGGGAGGCTTGGTCCAAAATAATTCCTGTGAAGGAAAGGAGAACTGCCATTTTGACTGCAATTTTTCTGAAAGCATCCAGGAAAGCAACAGAAATCTAAACCCCCACCATCCCATTTTGCAAAATCAAAAGAACTTGTCTTGGAAGCATGATTTGGCGTAAGGTTTCGGCTAGAAAAGCCAGCATGTGGGGCTGTAATATTGAACAGATGAGGCAGGAAACGAAGAAAACGCCCTTTTCTAAGTGTCTGACTGCCAGCCGTGAGCTCAGCACGCGGCGGACTCCTTCCTCATCTCTCCTTTTCCTCTCCTTTATTCAGGGTTTGCTGAAAGATGAGGGCCTGGATTTTTTTCCTTCTCTGCCTGGCAGGCAAAGCCCTGGCAGCTCCGGTAAGTACAGGAGACAAGGGAGCCTCTCTGCTGTCAGGGTTGTCCATCCGGTGTATCTGATGGGGATTTTATTGTATAACGAATAAACCCCTGAGGGATGGGGGGCAGCGGAGGAGAGGAAACCCAAGGGTGGCCCTGCCACCTGCCCCGGAGGGTCATCCCCCTTGGGACTCTCCTCCCCATGGGCCCCAGCTCATGGTCCTTTTCTTCTGCAGCAGGAGGCTCTGCCCGATGAGACAGAGGTCATCGAAGACCCCACCACAGAGGTAGGTGACTCTACTCCTCCTCGTCACCCATCCCTTGCAGCACCCACCACCCTGGGAAGAGCATCTCCAAAGCACGGGGGAGCAGGGGCAATGGGGGGGACTGCTCTGCCCCCCCAGCAACAGGGCCCAGCTCTTTTTGCACCCCTACCAGACACACTGACCTCTTTTGCAGGAGCCTGTGGGGGCTAACCCCGTCCAGGTGGAGGTGGGAGAGTTTGAGGAACCCACGGAAGATGTAGAGGAGATTGTCGCAGAGAGTAAGTCACTCTTCCCCTGGCCTTCAGCAAGCAGAGACTTCATCCCTTCCCCGGATGGGGGAGCTTTAGCCATCCCAAACAGTGAGAGACTTCTTTGGAAAGGGCTATAGCACAAGGACAATGCCAGCCTTAAAAGCACACTTAAAAGCAAAAGAGGTGCATGGCCTCTGGATTCAGTGCTGGTGAGCAAAAAAGCCCTTTTTTGCAACAGAAAAGCAATTGCATTGTGTGGCTACAAAAAGGTGCCTAGGATTAACCCAAGGGCTAACATGGATTTCTGGAGACCCTCACATCTTCCCCATGCAGGGAGAGATGCTCGGGGCTGTCGCTGGTGAAGTCTCTGTCTTCCCTCTGTGCTTCCCTTCCCTCTGAGATGCCCTGGGCAGCTTATGCGAGGTGAGGATGGGGCAGGCTCTGACTTTGCTTCCTGCCCTCTCCCAGACCCCTGCCAGAACCACCACTGCAAGCACGGCAAGGTGTGCGAGGTGGATGACAACAACTCGCCCATGTGTGTGTGCCAGGACCCCTCCAGCTGCCCAGCCACCGCTGGTGTCTTTGAGAAGGTGAGGGCAGAAGCTGTTTGATGGACCAGAGCAGGGAGGGACCTCACACGGAACATTGCTAGAGATGGTGGGGGAGACAGTCAGAGTCAGGGTGGCAAGTCGCTGTCTGGCCTTGGCCAGTGGTGACCAAGGAGCTGTTGTTCACCCCAGGAAGCATGTTAAACCTCTTATTTGGAGGCTCTCCCCGCTGACACACCAGCAAGGCTGGGCTTTGCTGTCCCTCACACAGCATCTCCCCATCCTGTGCAGGTCTGTGGCACCGACAACAAGACCTATGACTCCTCCTGCCATTTCTTTGCCACCAAGTGCACCTTGGAGGGAACCAAGAAGGGACACAAGCTGCACCTGGACTATATTGGGCCTTGCAAATGTAAGTGGAGCCATCCCCTTAGACAAGGGGACCACTAAGCTGAGCACAGCTCCCTTGCCCATGGGCTGAGGGAGAGCAAAGGTCCAGGCAGATGCAGGGCCGAGGTGGGAGGACGCTGGGGCTGCGTGTCCGGGGTCTGGGGCTGCACGTCCAGGCACTGTGTTGACCACCATGTATGGCTTCCAGTCATCCCTGCCTGCCTGGACACAGAGCTGACCGAGTTCCCCCTGCGCATGCGGGACTGGCTCAAGAACGTGCTGATCACCCTGTACGAGCGTGATGAGGACAACAACCTGCTGACCGAGAAGCAGAAGCTCAAGGTGAGGAGTTGGGGAGGGAGCCTGGGAGCTCACCTCCCCAACAGAGCTCAGCACACATGGGGAGCCCATCCAGAATGACCTGTGGACACCCCGTTCCCCTGCTGACAAGGTCTCCCTGGCCTCTCCTATGACAGGTGAAGAAGATCCATGAGAATGAGAAGCGCCTGGAGGCTGGTGACCACACCGTGGAGCTGCTGGCCCGTGACTTTGAGAAGAACTACAACATGTACATCTTCCCTGTGCACTGGCAGTTTGGGCAGCTGGACCAGCACCCCATTGATGGGTGAGTGTCAGCAAAGCAGGACGGAGGCCCCCACCAGGACCCCTTCCTGCCCAAGGACCAGGGTGATTTGGTGGCAGAAGGTGTCAAGGCTGGAGATGTGACACAAGCGGATGGCTGGTGGCAGAGACACAAGCAAAGCCCTGTGGAGGGACAACCCCTGCACACATCTGGCAGGGGCTGGGGCAAACCAGGCTGGGGTAGAGGCAGTTTTACTTCCTGCAAACAGGTCTTCTGCAGAAAGTGGGGCCTCCCTCAGCCCCAGCTGCTTCCATCTCCCTTGCATGGCGTTTCTGTCTTCTCAGATTTACTGTCGTATGATAGTTCCCTAAATATCTTAGTCCAAAGGCCCCGGGATAACTTCAGCAGCTGAAATAGCAGCTGCTGGCTTAGCTGTGAGCTGGAGATGGGCATGAGATCACACACAGACACACGGGGTAGGGGCAGCCAGTGAGGACCACCAGCTGCTGGCTATTTTGTGACTAGCACAGCCAGCTGCAAAAGCAGACACCAGTCCTTGACCTTCATAACACTCACTGGCAGATACTGGGAGGGCACTGGGACAGCAGTCAAACAAGACGGAGAACTGGGGCCAGCATCTCGCCCCGCGCTGGCCCCCGCGCGTGGCAGAGCATCTCCCCTCCTGTGGGAGGGTGGCTGGTGGTGGTGGGCAGCGCGCTGACCGTGCGGTCACCTTGGCAGGTACCTGTCCCACACTGAGCTGGCCCCACTCCGTGCCCCCCTCATCCCCATGGAGCACTGCACCACCCGCTTCTTCGAGGCCTGTGACCTGGACAACGACAAGTACATCGCCCTGGAGGAGTGGGCCAGCTGCTTCGGCATTAAGGAGCGTAAGTACTGAGTGGGGAAGGAACGGGGGTGGAGGGGACACTGAAAAGCACCCCCAAAGCCCCCACTTGGGATGAAGCAATGCTTTACAGCTGGTCCTGGGGAGGGAAAAGTGGGGGAGAGCGGGGATCACAGGAGCAGTGGGACCCTGGGAGCACCCGGGTCCGGGGCAGCATCCAACTCCTAACCTCGTCTCTCTCTTTTCCTTCCACAGAGGACATAGACAAGGATCTTGTGATCTAAACCCCCAGCTTCCTTCTCTGCTGCCAACTTTGTCTTGTTTTAACCTTCCCACTTCCTTCAGTTTTTAAACTGCTTTTGTTTTGTTTTGTTTTTCCCTGGGAACAAGGTGCTAATATAGATCTGAACATATGTAGTAATGGTGCTAAGAGAAATAACAGTCCTAGTTCATAGCCTAATCTATTACCACTACATTACTCACTCGGCTGTTTCTACATGCTCTTACCAGCCCCTTCTCTCTCCGACGTGTCTTTACCATTGACCAACCCTGTTCCTGTCCTAAATATCCACTCCGTCTCGGTATCCGCTCTCGGAGTGACTTCTTTTAACTTCTTACTAACACCACGTTCTTGGACACGTCAGCGTAGACACAAAGACCTCTCAGCTGATTCACCGCCCTCACTTACAGGCCGCCAGCAAGGGAAGGCAGAGCCAGAGGATGTAGGAGGATTGGGCTTTTCGAGCAGAGCAGCTGTGGGTGAAATTGTGGTCACCCACCTCATGGTACGGGGGATGGAGAGGGGTGAGAAAGACAGAAAGACACAGAGTGGCAGGATTTCGATTTCGTTCGTTTTCCTTTTTTTTTTTTTTTTTTTTCTCATTCCCAGGGCTTGAATTTAACACTCATTGGGCACAAAAAAAAAGGGCTAATCAAATGAATAGGAAAGCTCACAAAATTTAAAACAAATAAAATGAAATGCATCCCATCCTGTAAAATCCCCTCGAAAAATAAAGGTTTGAAAGTGCTGCGTGCTTTACCATTACTCAGTGACCATGCTGCTGTTGTGTTTTCTGTGCTGCAAAGGGAGATGGGGTGCGGCCGCCTGTTGCCCCGAGGTGTGCGTGGCTGACCTTGCTGCTGTTCTGCTGTAGCTGAGATAAAGCTCTTGGCTCTCCCCAAATCACGGTGCCCTTAAGCACTTCCCACCTCTGCCTTGGTCATGCTTAAATTCCAGCTCTGCTTTCCCAGGGAAGCTATGTCAGGCTTGGAAGAGACATTTCTGCTCAGAAAGAGGCATGCTTGCCACATGCTCAAGGGAAAGGCTGTAATATTTTTTTCCGGTTGTGGATTTTGGGGTTTAAGGGATGGGCAGGAGGGAAGGGAGAAGGCACTTGGATTTTGCTTTATAGAGAGAATCCCGACAGAAACGAAGGGATGGTTAAGTCTCACAGGCTGAGAACTCTTTTTTTACCTCTGAATGTTCCCTGTGCCTTATATTATTAAATTCCTGCCACAGTGTGAGCAACCTGATGAGTCGCTGTAATAAAAAATACTGATTTGAAACACTGACAATAAACGAGCTTGCAATGCAAAGGTGTTCCTGCCAGTCACGGCCCGTCACTGCACTCACTGTAAGCGGGCTCGTTGGGGGATATTGGATGGGTAACGCACGGGCAAATGGAGCTGGAGCGATGGAGGCAGACGGGGTCACTGCAGCAGCCAGCAGACACTCACATGGCTCTAAGGCCCTCGCTTTCGCAAGCAGTAAAATCCCTGGGAAAGCTGAAAAGGCACAACCGTAGAAAAATAAACATCGCCATTTGCACAGGCTAAAAATACCCATGCTGCAAGGGCCCCGCTTACGCCGTGGCATCCCCCCGTTAACAGCCCCTCGCTGGACGCGCTGTGCTGCGGGTGCAGCTGCAGGGTCAGCTCTGCAGCCGGGTCGCTCCTGGCTGCAGGGCCCTGGGCAGGTCCCATCAGGGACGGTCGCTTTGCAGGTGCTTTGCCAAGCTGTTTGGACCCAGTGGGAGAGTTGGTGCCCGGAGGGACCAGGTGAAGGATTTTCACCTCTGCTTTGAACCCCAAGGCTCACTCCACCGGGCCAAGCTGCTTCCTAGAGCTGTTTAGCCAGAGGAGGGTGTCTCGATGGAGACACGGCGAGTTCCTCCCCGTGTCGGGGCTGCCGCTGGGATTTGCCAGGCCTGGCACAGCGAAGGGCACCGCTGCCCATGACCCCCACCTGCGAGATCCAGCCGGCTGCAGCAGCCAAACCACCTCCTGGCCAGGAGAGCGAGGATTTGGGCAGGGGGGAGGACAGGAAGACAGGCAGGGACCGGAGGAGATCATGTGCCCCGTGCAAACCTGCTTTCCAGTCGCTCCCTCTCAGCCAGAAATTCCTGCTCGCGCTTCTCCGCCAAGATGAAGCTGCACTCCTTCCAGCTCCAGCCCGCCCCGCCAGCGCCGCCAGACAGACGCAGGCAGCTTTGCTCCCGTGCAAGGGAAGGCTTTCCAGCCCTCCTTTCCTCTGCCTTCCCCTCTTGTGCAGGAATCGGCTCTAAATCACAGCAAGCTCAGGAAAATCAGCAGGCTCCACCAGGAGAGCCAGCTATCACAGCTCAGGAAGGCAGAGGGGTCCATGTCTAAGGCCACGTCCTGTCCCAGAGGACGATACTTACGTCCCAGCAGTCTGGCAGAGCCCAAAGAACCCAGCTCAGCGCTGTTACAAGCCCTGGCTTTAACCAAGGATCAAAGTGAGCTCAGGAGGTTGCAGCTGGGCCTCCCTTAACCCTTCGAAGGTCACCGCCTGAAGTACCAAGTTGCTGGAATTTCACTGCCTTGGGGCAAAAGCCATGCATGGGGTTACATCAGGACTTGAGGAATAAGCTGGCCTTTTTAAGCTTTCAGACCTAGACGGTCAGCAAGGGTGGAACAGAACAGCCCTTTCCCTGTTACAGCCGAAATTGAGCCTTCCAGGGCCTGCACAGCAGTAAAGAAACTCGCCTGTACTTTCCAAGTGGAAATTCTCCCTGTGGTTAGTTCTGACTGAGGACACAGTTTGCAAACTTGAAAAAAAGAAAATAGAAAAATAACAGAGAGGTCTGGATCCAAAAACAGCCTGACACAAGCACAACCTGACCCAAGTGCTACAGTGCATCTGCAGGCAGAGGTGGTTAATTTTGCTGTAGTGACTCAGGGCAGCACCACGGAGCAGCTCACTGAGCATTGTCCTGCATTCAGCAGAGAAAAGATGGGAAAGACAAGGATTCATGCAGAGATTAGTGCTTTCCTGTCTGTTTTTCTGACCCTTACTTTTACAAAAGAAACAAGCTGTGGCATAAATAATGCATTAAGGTTTATGGCTTAAATATGCAAAATGCAGGTTATGCAAAAAGCTGACAAGCCAGGATCACTGGGACTACTCCAGTCACACGCCTGGAGACAGCCTGAGCTCCAGGGTTCACCATTTGCAAGGTGTAGCTGCACCCAGAGATGCTTCTGCTCTAGCTAACGGTGCCACTGGAAACCCATGGGGTTAAACCTATCCTGCAACATGTGTGAAGGCTGGTGTTTCACCCAGGCTTGAGCCTCATTAGCTAAAAGCGGTTCTGCAGAGGAAGATCAAGCCGTATAACTGAGGGCTTTGACCCACGTTTAGCTGGTCCGTGGTGGGGGGGTCAATGGAGTTACTGTTCCCAGCGGTTAGGTGTTTCTCACAGCAGTTCAAGCACAACCAGGCTTGCTGCTGATGGGGGATCTCATCATGACCCGCTGGGCCTGGCACAAGGCAGGTCCCGCAGTGCCTGTCGGGGATGGTGCCAGGAGCACCTCCACTCTTCTGCCCCGCTCTGGCTTGTTGAGCAGCTCCTGAACTACCCACATTCACTGCAAAGCCTTCTTTTGGCTTACACCAGCCTATATATCTCAAAGACAGACAAACTGAGTAAAGAAACAAGCTCTACCTGCAGTGAAGAGACAACGCCAGGGGAAAACATGTCAGGGGATGCACATCCCTGCTGCTGGCCTGGAGGAAGAGCAGGAGGGACACAGATGCACCTCTGCCCCTGCCCAGGTTGCGACAGACACCTCCTTCTCCTACGTCCCCTGGCTGACCTCTCACCCTGGCTAACCTCCATCCCAGGCCAACCTCCGACCCTGGCCAACCTCCATCCCCTGGCCAACCTCTGTGCCCTGACTGACCTTCGTCCGCCAGCCAACCTCCATCCCAGGCCGACCTCTATCCCTAGCCGACCTCCATCCTAGGCTGACCTCCATTCCTGCCTGACCTTCATCCCCCGGCCGACCTCCATCCCCTGGCCAACCTCCATGCCCTGACTGACCTTCATCCCCCAGCCGACCTCCATCCCAGGCTGACCTCTATCCCTAGCTGACCTCTATCCCTAGCTGACCTCCATCCCAGGCTGACCTCCATTCCTGGCTGAACTCCATTCCTGGCTGAACTCCATCCCCTGGCTGACCGCCATCCCCGGCCGACTTCCATNTCCCATCCCATCCCATCCCACCCAAGGGCGCCCAGCCCTCCCAGCCTTTCTGGAGCTGGGACCACTAAAGTCTAAAGGACGCATGGCTTATACGATCCCAGGCCTTGTGTTTCGTGGATCTGTCTGCCTGTCTCAGTACCATTCCCTGTAATTNAGGCTGACCTCCATTCCTGGCTGACCTCCATCCCCTCGCTGACCTCCATCCCCAGGCTGACCTCCATCCCCAGG
>VZTL01066166.1:0-28362 GCA_013400535.1 Scopus umbretta | reverse complement strand
GGGAAGGCAGTTTTGTCTCAGGTTAGCCATGTATCTGACACACCTGCATGTATGGGTAGCAAAGCAAGTTAACACGTCTCCTTGTTCCAGGTAGGTAATTTCCTGCCACAATATCTGAAGTAACCCTTTGAAGGGACTACCTCAGGAAAAGAGGATTTTTCCCTGAGAAATTGCACAATGTTAAGGAACAATGTTTCAAGCATCTTATGCTATACTAATTAATCCCTAAGCCTTAACATTTATCTCTCCAGTACACAGCATACATATCACTGTGAGTTTCAGTTCTGAAGTCTGATAAAACTAATAAACCAAAACTGCCAGAGGTGGCACATTAAACTGGTAAAATGGTTTTCATCTTATTTGGATATGAGCAGTGTTATCTCTAATAACCCCAGGATACTTCTAATTGGAGTTTTCTTTTTCCTTTCTTTTTTTTTTTTCTTTCTTTGTTTTTCTTTCTTTCTTTTCCTTTCTTTTCTAACACTAATGTCATTGACCAGTGTTAATATTTGAGTGCCCACTCTTCCACCCCCCCCCACTCGCTTGCGATGTTTTCTGAAGCAAGAGTTAGCCTGATTTCAGCGCAGTGAGGAAAGCATATTTGTATTCCATTAACAAAAGGTGATTTTACGTGCGCTATCATTGGAGATTTTAATAAGATAGAGTTATTGATGTTAGCTAATAATGTTTTGAAAGTTGGTTGTGTTCACTGCCCTGAGATTCACCTCAGGCCAGCAACTTCTCAATTTTCAGATGTTATTGCAAGACAATGGCTGTCATTGTTTAGGCTCAGATTGTAATTTTAGTGTAAAACTTGCCTCAGTTTTTTAGTGCGGTAAAATCATTCTTATTGCTTCCTGCTGATTTTTTAGACTCCTGTGAGAAGAATGCATATTAATCGGTAATACTAAAATACCATGTATAATTAAAAGGCAACTAAGCTTTCTGCAGCTAGTATCCTTTTGTTTTATTTCACTAGGGTTACCAAGAAATCCTTATGTGGATGAGGAAATATTCACACTGCTCAATCTCTTTTTTTCCACAGGAGAGATGCTTTACAGTCAATAGCTGCATGGTCTGTAGGGAAGATTGTGCAAGGATTGCTTGTAGGAAACAATTTTTAGAAACTTTTGTCCACTATTTTTTCAGGATTCTCTTTCTTTTTTTGCTCTTTCTTTTACACACATAGCCTTGAATTCGCTATTCCACTACATCAATTTTATATTAAGTTTTTGTCATGCAAAATCAACTTCAATTTCTCTTTATGCTACACTTGTCTGGCAACACAGGTATGCTATTGGCTCCAAAAGGAGTAAGATGATAAAGAATTAAAAGAGCTGAAAGAACAGGAGGTCTAAGAAAAAGAATTGTATCAATAGCATAAACTACCTCATTTTTTCAACAGGGATTAAAAGTTGAAGCCTGCATATGTTTTAAATGTGAGAAATTTTACTCCTGAGACATATTCAGGAAGATATAATTCATTTTCCTGCAGAACACACGTGCATACACACACACACACACAACTGCACAAATGATGAAGTCAGTACTGTTCTCTCCATCGCATGTGTTTCTGAGCAAATGTTATCAAGTTCACAATGGTTATTACTTTTTCTACGTAATTGAAAGTATCTATGCAAACCTCATTAAAATTTTACAGAAACGCAAGAAGAACATTTTTAAGTGTGAAAAGATCCATAAAAACCCAATTGCAATAAATAACATTAACATAAAGATCTGTTTAGTAACTTATATTTACATTTCAGGCAATTAAATCAGCAATACCTGGCATGTGGATTAGTAAGGATCAAAGGTTGTTCACAAAAAGAGCCTTTTATAGTATCAAAGACCCTGTGACATCATGTTTGCCTTTTATGCTGAATTAGATAATTGCAAATAATTGTAACTCTGAAAGACATTTAGTTTTATGGGAAATTTTTTTTCCCTTTGCAGGTCAGTGTGCAACCCTTTGACCCGTCATTGTAGGACTAAAGTCTTTGTTAGAAAGACAAAAAATATTACTTTCTCGACCAATAACATGCATGATTACTTTTGTCAATAGTCAGAGAGAGCGGAACAGAAATCTCATGATACACCAATCCTTAGAAGAAGTAGTCCAGATCTTTTGTTAGGAATAAAATAACCAAACAGGGTGTTTTTTCTTTTTTAAATTTTTTTTCCCCCCTTAGCTTTCTCTGGGATTTACCACATCGAACACAAACAAAAGAATTATGAACACATTAGAAAAGATACTCTGCTTTTCATTCCTGTGCTTGGGTCTTTCTTCCATGCCTTTGCATGCATCTGAGCTCATGGTAGCAGGCTAATCTAGGGGGTTTTGTGCTTTCAGTGGCTGCTTACAGGCAGTGGAGGAGAGCCAAAGTACAACAGGCTTGGTGTAAATCTTCAGGGTGTTAAGTGGAAAATTCAGCAATACATTTCAACAACGGATCTCTGCACCTACCAGCCAAAACATTAGAGACAACATGATCTGACCGCCCCCCCCTATCCTGCTCTATACTGGCCCAGGAGACCTCATTGGATGGTGGATCTGCAGCGTTAGTTCATAGTCAACTTAAGGAACCATTATATGACTCTCATGACATTTTTCACTTCTGGGCAAATAAGGACTAACATGAATTTCATCTTCTGCCTTGCAATAAAAGTGAAAGAAAATATCTGGGCCATGGAAGTTTGACCATCAGGCTTGTTGAGCTTGGAATTTCCACCAGAATATAGTGAAAAAAAAGGCAACAAGGACACCTGTGACCCTGATGAATACAAAATCTGTCTCTATGGTTTATCATGCTAATGAATTGCTCCTGGTTTTGCTGTCAAAAGGCCTAATTTTTTCACCTGCTCTCATGCTAGGAGGCAGCTGACATTGCCCCAGTTTCTATGGGTGGGGTGGAGATTTGGTGTGGGAGCGTTGGTGTCAGCCTGCAGGAGTGACGGGAAAAGCTAGGGGAAAGACAGTGAACTGTCAGTCTGTCCTAGAATATGGGGTTCATGGAAACCAAACCTTTCCTCTGTGTATTAGCACTACCCTGAAAAAATGATTTGCAGAAATGCATATAAAATTTGGTCTTCACTGAAGAAAATGAGAAAGAGGGGAGGGACACAAATAAGGGAACAAAAGCTGCATAACTGTGAACATAACCAGATTATGGTTACCTTTCAAAGTGTTGCTATGCTTCAGTGCTGCCACAAGTTACAGCCTGCCAAGTGTGTAGGAGACCAAACCAAGATATATTTCTTAGATGGTTCAACTGTCTCGGGCTTGGAGGTTCATTAAGAAGTGAAATCATCCCAGGAATACCAAAACACCAGGAGGCAATAAAGATGATATAGGTAATGCATTCTGATTTCCCCTAGTATTAACTCATTTAAAAAGCAGTGTTAGATAGAAAAGCAGACTTTTATAAGGTTGTAAAACAGCAAACAAAATACAGAAAGGCATATCAATACTCGGTATTGTTTGTCTACGAAGAAAGCCAAGGGGAGAGTAGTTTGTTTAGCTTAGTGTGACTCTGGTGTAAATAGGAATAGACATTTAGGTAGCAGTATACTGATCAGTGAGTGTGGACTGGACATGAGAACAAACTACATTAAATATTGCCCAGGTCAATGATTAATATATTCCCATAAACTTAGTAACCTCACAGTCTCCCCCTGTCCCCTGCATTTTTCAGTTTAATTGAAATTAATGTGCTAGTTTTAAGCAGCTATGTAGACAGCCATAGTTATATATTTGACAGTAGATAAGTAAAAGATTGTATTAACAGAACAAAAACTTAGTGCCTTTCCTAAGAGAAGCTGCTTGTAGCAAATGCTTTTGGGAGCTTTAATAAATCCTGTGGCTATGTACTGTACATAGATAGGCAGATGCTCCGAATAGCTACTGCAACTTTGTGTTTTGGACCTAACTTGGAAGCTGGACCAGTCTGGAGTGAGATGGTTGGACCCCTATGACCTCCAGAGACCTTTTCTAACCAAAATTATTCTATGATTCTAAGATCTTCTGTTGGCAGTGTCATGAAACAGTCCTTTGCAGCTGTGCGTTTGAGGCTGGCCAAGCCAACACTCCTGACAGCTCACTGTGACTGCAGGAGAGAGAAATGCCACAAACACCTACCCAGGAGGTAAAGGCATATTTCCTCTGTTTGCAGTCACTGTGTTTCATTACAGCCCCCAACAATCACTAATCCTGTCTGGAGCAGCACCACAGCATGTGGGGAGGCTGTTCAGACGGCCTTGGATGGGAAACTCTCCTTTCAAAACCCAGTTTTTTCTTCTCTGTCCATCTCCTGTGGTGTCTCATGCCCATCAAGGGTGGTGGTATTTCAAGACCTTTCAATTGCCAAATGTAGAGTGGAAACATTCGTGTTAGAACAAGCCATCACACCTCCTTGGTGGTTCTGGTGAACTTGAAGATTCTCACTGGCATCTTGAATTTTGTGTGTTCAAAATACTGTAGGTGGATCCATCTCTGGTTTAATTATCTCTTATTAACAAACTTCTAGTAAATGGAAAAAAAAACTTTATTTTTTACAAATGTTACCATCACCAAGGAAGCACATGAAATCAGGCCAAAGAACGACTTAAGGATTTAAATTCCCATAAACTTAAAGGGCGGTTAGGCACCTAAGAAAGAATTAGGTTCCTAAATACCTTTATGGAGCTGCCATTTTCTGTTTAGGGAATGTTAACTAAACCGATCTCCCTTGGGTCTTATAGTCACATAAATGAAATATACTGATTCGTTTTCCCTTTCTTCACTTCCCCACAAAAGGGTTTAATATAATTAGTTTGGCAGTAATTTTTTATTTTTTTTGCATTTGTCAGCAGAAACATTATATTTCAGACAGCTATATTCAGAAGACTGCTGAAAAAAATCCGCTTTATTTAGAAGATGTCTGGAATGCAATGTAAACATAAAAATTTTCAAAACAGCATTGCTGCTGCTGCTTCTGCACCAACTGTGAAGCTGAAGGCACACATACTTCCATGCTAAAAGTCAGCATTGGTCTATTTACTGTGGTAACCTGCTTCTATTAATGTTCAGCTTTTCACTGGAACTTGTCAAGCTTTAAAATATTGTGATAATTTTCGAACGTTATACCATCGGGTGCAGTAGAATTTCTCCTGGGCTGCAATTAGCCAACAGCTTATGTTAATTTTAATTAATTAACTTAGGTTGATAGTAATGCTATGTAATAAAACATTTTACTCAGTGTGAAACTTGTCCGTCACATTTGTTTGTGACCTAAGTTAGTAATTATGTGTGCTTAAGTCAGTGGTAAATGGAAATAAAATGATGCGTCAAAGCCAAATGGAGGTAATTTGTGTCAACTCAGTTGGTTGATAGTGTTATAAAGGTAAAAGACACAGGAGTGCTGGTTAGAAACTGGTCATTATTTTGTAATCCAAGGAATCTCTCATGGTGCACATTCAGTACTAATCAAGACACCATTTTCTCGTGTGAAAAGTCTGTCTTGTAGCACAATAAATCTAACTAAAACTCCAACTAGCGTACAAGGTTCAGTAAGAAGGTTGACATTTGAATTAAGATGGAATTACTGTAGTTTGGTTCCTCCTCAGCCTTTGAAATCTAAATGATCAGCAAAAGTGAACATCAAACTTGTGACTAATTGCTGAATGATTGAATTAATTAAAAAAAAAAAAAAGTTGTTCAGGGAATGACTTTTAATATCAATGTCTTGCAGTGCATTATGGAACCTGAGAACATATTCACTTGCACAATATTTACAAAATCTGCTGTTTTTCCCATTCCAGGTGTGTTTTGGAAATAAGGTTCTCCGCCTCCACTGCTGTAGCATCCCACCACGCTAATAAATTTGAAAATTGCTTTTTCCTTCAGAACTTTAATTTTAATTTAAAGGTTAATATCCTGTCTGCTTTATTTCACTGGGACACTCATGTTTTTCAATGTTGCCTTTGGTTTCACAGTGAAAGAAATTTGTTGTCTCTATTTTTGCAACTTAGACCAAAACTAATTAATTAGTTAAGTGTCCAACTATTCTGACTTGCTTTTGATGTCTAAGTTTCCAAGTCATAAAAACTGCAACAACCTCAGCAAATGAAAACAAGAACGCAGAAAAAAAATCTACCCTGTGGATTATCTGCAGGTTTTTTTCCTAAAAGGTTCAACTTTATTTTTCTCTTCCTGGGAAAAAAGTACTCATTAAAGAAACTGATGATGTTACTGAGACTACCTCTTCAGGCAGCATGACAAGCCCAGCAGAAGTACAGCGTAGGTATATGTGTTTCTTCCACCGGAGCTTCTAGAAAAAGAAAGAAAATAACCCATTTTCTTATTCAAACTTGTATCTGACTGTCATACTCCCCCTCCATATGTCTTGTTGAACAAATGTCAACAGGTGAAAGTATCCTTGATCAAAGACCAGTTCTTTTCAATTTAGTGAGTATTCACTTCATGCTAGAAAAAAGCTGCTTGTGAAAATCACATATATTGACATGGAAATTGTATGTCCATTCCTGGTGAGAGCATGGCAAGCAAGTAATAACAAATAACGTAACTGTCCTAATCTTTATGTGTCAAAATCACAGAAGGATGGATTTGTTTGATCCTTGGCAAGTTGAAATTTTTGTTTTGAATCAGTGCTAAAAACTTACCTTGACCTGAAACTATGTGGCTCTCTGAGCATTTGCATTATTTAATACTTTCTGAATAGAAATGAATTCCAAAAGAAAAAATGCTATTTGGAAAAGAAATATTGAAATATTTAATCTAGAAAATAGAATTCTCTTATTTTTGCATTTTTTCCACATTAAATATATTGATCCTTTCCAAGAGTATGTATATTCATATTAAATCTCCTTTCTTATCATAAAATGATCTTTCTTGAATTTTATTCCTTAAAGAAAGTCTTTGACTATACAACATTTACATTTCAATAATTTCAGCAAATTGATATGTTCTTTTTGAGATCAAATAAATTCAAAATAAATTCTGGTCTTCCAATCACCAAATGGAAAAATAGCAATTTGGGGCTCAGTTAACTTTTTTGTCCCCCCAGTATCCTGATTCTAAAGAAACTGCATTTCCTATTGGAAAATCATTCCAATGGAAAATTCTTGCTGGACTCTGCTTATTACAGATTGGGAAATGTGTATAAATTTGTGCTGGAGAGTGGAAACCTGCAGCGTGGGATCTCCTGAGTAGGTTTTACAAGAAGAACTATGACTGATTATTATGCTAATATTAACTTCCAATTGTTAATGAACCTTTCATCTTGAAGGATCCCAAAACACTTTACAGACGGCAGAGATCTCTCCCACTCCCACTGAAATGCAGCAAGCTCTTCTGGCTGTTCTTTGTGACTTGGTGTTACTCAATAGTAGAAAATAACCTCTGCCCGCCGCTACACCGGCGATGTTTAGAAATGCAAAAAGCAATTACCAAGTTGGACTGCAGCCAAGGCACTGGTTCTGAAACTCTTGTTCCTGCTAGTGAAAAGTGCTGTAGTATCTTTAAGTGGCCATAAGTCAGAGCTTGGGTCCGGTGTCTTATCAGAAGTACAGAGGCACTGGTACAACACGGAATCTCAGGGGAGGACGGGAGCTACTGCCTCACCCCCACTGTGATTTCTTGTAGCAGCTCCAAGTTTTGCTTGGAGAGTCTCCCACTGGAAATTGGGCTGATGTAACCCTGCTTGTCTGGCAAAACCGAGTATGATTACGACCTGATTTGCAGATGGCTACCATGCTGTTTGCAATGGATTAAGTTTAAGTTAAGCATGTGTGCAGATGACACTTTTTTATTTCTGGAGGTCAATGGTAATTTTCTGTGTTGTTAAGAGATTTGGCCTTTTTTTGCATGCAAGCTGGGAGTTTCCCTCAAATACGTGTGTATTTCCATCTACCAAATATTTCAAAGTGTACATGGAACACAGCTACACTCCTCCCATTCCTAATGACAGGTTTTATGAAAAAATGTCAAACCAACTGATGTTCTTAACTTTAGAAAGATTTAATTTCTAATTTCTAATTGTCCGGATCAATACAAGGAGCCAGGATTTCTTAGCATTCCTTCTAAATGATACTCATTTAAATTAACTTGTGTTTACTGTAAATGTTCTTGCCGCATGAGATGTGCTTCTATTACAGAAGCAGTGATGTTTTTAGTGATGGAAGGAAATGCTGCCTTTTTGGTACTTGTATTTGGAGTTTGAAGTCCATGAAAGTGACCTCATAAATTAAAAAATAAATCCATTGATTTCTATGAATGCCTATAGTTAACGAGCATGTGGCATTTGATTTGGAATTAAAGAGGCTTTATCCCATTGGTTTAAAGGCCTTAAATTTAGGCTTCGTTAACAAAAAGACAGGAAAGAAGCATCTGCATTTTAAGCTGTCCTCTGGAGTGATGGGAACTTTCAGGCAGTGGTATAATGCTAGGTGCCTTCAGCATCCAAACAGCTACTTTCTAGGTCTGAGTAGGACCTAACCTTGCTGATACAAAGGCAGTCGGGGCTGATGTGTGACCTGGGGTGATGGGCTGTGCTATCTGCTTTGGGCATTGATTTGACAGAGTGCTTAAGCATCTGTTTAATCTTCACTAGAGGAGATCTAGTAGACTACACATCTAAAGTTTATCACCCAGTAGATCTTGGGCTTTATGGGTTCCCCTTGGGAATTTGACCTGAGCAAGGACTTCAGGAATCGGCTCCAGGATTTCAGTTTAGCCCTCACTGGTGAGAAGCCCACAGCCAAATAAGGGAGCTGTTAATGGTAAACATATTAATTTAAGAGCAAGAGCGGAAAACAAAACTACAGCAGAGAGTGCCCTGCAAAGCAACGTATTTCAGAGCGATGCGGACAAGATGGCAGAAGATCACGGGACTCGCGATGCTGCGGTGGGACACTGGTAGATCTTTCCTCTCTCAGGGCCCGTTTGAAAAGCCGTGGGAGAGGGAAGCTGTCCTGCAGGACCTCTGCGTGACCCTGGTCCCAACTGGCCGCTGGCGACTGTGTGTGTGTTTGCCCGTGTCATGGCAGCGCATGGATAGCTTGACAGAGTTTACTGCTTTCTGGCTTATTTTAAGTACTGTTGGAATCTCCCCCATCCTCTAGCAAACTGGGGCAGGCTGACCTCTAAGCCACATAATCTGAGCATAAGTTAAAAAAGAAACCCAGAATTTTCCTTTCCCGAAGAGCACCGCTGCCGACGATCTCCGATCCAGCTTTAATGTTTAATTGGATGACCGGGTTTTAAACAGAGCATTCTTTAACCCGGCTGACTCTGTCTGCCCCCATCCCCCTGCACAACAGCAGCCTCACTCCAGTTATCAAAGTGTCATTAGTAGAGACAGCTGCCTGTAAACAACAGGAATGTCAACACAACTGTCTCAGTCAACAGGAATTTAACTTTAATCTGTTCATTACTTAAAGATACATCATCCTCTTTCTGCGCTGTTATCTACATCACTTGCAGACAAAGGCGGAGAACAAATTGACGGCGGGGGGGGAGGTGCGGGGGGGTAGACTGGTCCTGCTTTGGCCAAGCTGGTTCTGTTCATCATTTCCAGTTCCCCCCCCCTCCCCTTCCAAGTTCCCCTCCTGTGTATGTATATATATTTGCTGGATTGTGGGTGAGGGGGGTCAGGAGTTCCTTGTTTAGCTGGAAACAGATACTACATATTTATAAATGTAAACTTGGCGCGCTGCCAGACTCCTGCATTTAAGTGATTAACAAATGTTTCCCTTCAAGTGGACACCTCTTGTTCTAAATATATTTGACAAGAATGTAAAGAGTCAACTGGAGGGTAGAAAGGGCATACCGCAAGCATTTTCTGCAGAGGCTGCCAGCATTCATAGGCCTGGGCTCTCCGGCCGGCGATGCCGACGTTCGGCGGGTGCCAGCCGAGTTGACGGTGGGCAGGCTGCCAGCGCAGCCCAGCCTCCCCGCTGTTTAACGACAATGGATTTACTGCTTCTCTGCATATTGGTGTTATTCTGTGTAAACAAGGTTAACACTCCTTTTAAATTAAATACACCACCTGGTGACTGAATGCCTGACCTTGGCAGACGTCTTTCACCTGGTCTCCAAAAAGGGTGGGTACCCCGGCTGTGCCGCCGGCCTTTCCCACCCGCTGGCTGGCTTTAATGCCTTGTCCTGTAAAAGTGTGTCAGTCTCTGCAGTGCAGAGCGTTTCTGGGACTGCTCCCACCTCCAGATGCACAGGACATCCAGGAATAGGAAGCTATTACTTACGAGCAAGAGTGCTATTCTCTCTTAACCTTGCGCTTAGTGTATTATTGTTGTCCACTCTGGACCTGCCATTTCCCTCCTACTTTCCCCCAAATGGTTCTCCTGCTTAATCAAAGCACATCTGATCTTCCTGGATTTTCTGTTTTGTCTGTGGCCAGAAGGGAAGTTTCTGACCCTGCTCCCCTCTTCCCCTTCAAGAAATGATGGGCAAACTTGTGAGAGATCTCCCCCTCCCCTTTCCAAATGATAATCTGGAAAAGAAAGCATTCTTACCTGTGCCAAAAGTATCTAAACCTTTTCACTTCTAAAGAATCATCTGTCATACAGGTTCAACTAAGATGTTTCAAGAGTAGCTGATTCTGCCACTGATATCTCTAGAGGTGCCTCTCTGTTAAGGCTGAAGTCATTCATCATGCTGTGTTCAGAATTAAGAAAATCTTATACTGGATAAAAAAAACCTGAATTTTGTGCATTGGAATGAAGTGTCTACAGCTAAATAGTAGCTACGTAGTTAAGAAAACCTCCTGAAGACCTCAATATACAGACTATATAAAGCCTACAAGTTTTGTGAATGACACGCGTATTGGGGTTTGTAAACTGCAGGAGAACAGATACCCATGGGGCCCAGTGACACACAGAGCTTATAAATTTCACAGGGCTGCAAAGAACAGTTGAGGGCGAAAACCCCACTGGTGCTACAGATCTAAGCTTCAGTGGGTCTCAGCAAGGAAGGACGGCGAATCTGGAAGGACTGGAGGGTTCTGCTGGGTCCCTGTGTGGTGGCACCGAGTCTCATGTCAAAGGCAATTCAGGTTTCCTGGCAGGACCTCTATATCATTTGCATTAAAGTAGCTCATTTCTTGTTGTCTGACTTAGTGTCGGCATCTACCTTTCAGCTCTCCAGTTTAAATGGAGATACGTGGCTTTTTCTTCTAAGGGTGACATCCCTTCCTAGTTGTGGTAGATCAGTACATATTCATTCTTCCATGAATCCCTGGAGGGTGTCTGCTCCTCTGTGAATTTTTTTTCAACTGTTGGACTTTGGCAATATCCTTTGATGGTAAAATTACCAAACTATTTGAATAAAAAGTGTTTCTTTTTAATAATTCTACATCTGCTGCTTTCAGTCTTACTGATTCTCCCCTTGTTCTTGTGCTATGAGAAAGTGGAGTTGAGAGTTCTCTATTTTTTCCCTGGAAACTTTACAGAGAAATTTTAATAATTTTAAACAAACATTTGAATATCCAGATAAGAGCACTCACTTGGATAATGAAATAGAAATGGTGGGAATTCATCTGAGAGACTTTATTTAGACTAATAGCGATAAGACATTTTTTTAAAGGAAAGTCCAGACAGATAGTTACAAAATATGTAAAATAATATGCTATAAATACATGTGCTAAATACAGCTTTTCCTAAGAATTTTTGGAAAGAATTCCCTTATTCAGTAGTTAATTTGCAGAGTGTTTTCTCTTTTACAAAAAAAAATGCTGCACGTTTAGAGGTGAATGCTTCAAGTTTCAGTGCATAGCTGTTGTCCAGCTTGTAGCCAGTGTGCCTGTTACTAGGCAAAAGGCTACTCCAGTGCTGAGGAAAGTGATAGAGTTTTAAGTGAGGAGCAAAAAGCAGAGTTTTTCAAAAAGCCGCCACATTTGTTGTACAGATAAGGCTAGTCTAATTAAACTATCATGGCAAAGTCCCCAGATTCCCCAGGCTCTTTTGCTCTTAGCTGGAGTTTGGATTCAGTACTCCAAGAAGTGCCGTCTCTTTGAACTCTTCCCTCTTTGTGTTTCAAGGATGGTTCTCAACTGCTCTATAAAGAGCCCCTGTTATCTGTAATGGAGTGGGGTAGCATCTATCCTGACTGGACCACACAGTGATAGAGCTGGAGTTCGGAGTGATACCTCTTACCTGTTTGCTCCCTTCTGCCTGTTTTGTCTCCTCCAGAATTCTCTCTCCTTAGTCCTCCAGAGCAGAATTGCTTTTAATGAGGTTTATGATAAGCTCCTGATGTCCTTTTTCTGCTTCCAGAAGCTGTTTGCTAAAGGACTCACCTTTCGTTTCTTTAACAGCCAGAACTAAAGCAGTTCTGTCATCACAAAGTGTCAGCACCGTTGCAGCAACAGAAAAATGGTAAGATCACACTAAACTCAGCCAGGTGCAATGGCCAATACTTGAACCTTCAGAAAAATGGGCTGCGCAGGTCAGTTTTGAAATAACTTGCCTATATGAAAGGTCTTTTCTGTAGGTCTGTCACTTTTTATTCAGTCTGCAGTGGGTGTACCTGAACTGATACACACATGAATTTAGGCATCTTTCGTTCCTTAGGGTACAAAGCAGACATCAAACACCATATGAGTTACATATCGTAAGCAGGACAAGAAGTACTGTTGAATATGGGATATGATTCTCCTTGTAAATACATCAGAGAAGTAGAGAAGTGAGAAAAAAGGGCTATTTAAATCAGTAAACAGTGCTGGCACACAAACAAACGGGATAAACTGACAGTGACTAAATCTAAGTTTGAAATTAAAAGAAGATTTCTAGTCAGTGGAGGACTGACACTCTTGAATAGCCTTCTAATAGGTGCAGTTAAGGCAAATTATGAAACTAGTTTTAACTTGGAGTTCAGTGCATTTATAAATGGGATTACACAATGTAGTTGCATAGCGGAGAGCTGGGTTAACTGACCTTGGAAGTTCTTTTCAGTCTTATGCTACATTATTCCTTCTAATTATTGTGTAGCACTAAGCTTCAGCAGGCTCTTTTTTTTTAGTTTTCAGTTCTATCTTACCTAAACTTCAAATATTTCAGTTGAAATTTTGCATTTCTGGCATGGAAATTAGCACTTTTTTCCTTTCAAAAGTTCTTTAGAGTGAAATTGTCCAGGCATGTTACAGAAAAACTTGTTGTTCTGCTTATGCATTATAGACCAGTTTAATGGAAAAGATTTAGTGTTTCCATCTCTGGAGGGTGGGAATGAAACTTGGCAGGGTGGCTCTCTTTGTGCAATTTGCTGCCCTATGGAAAATTTACCCCACTTTTCGTCCAGTTTCTAAGATTCGGAGGAAAAAAAAAAAAAAAGCCCATTCACGCATGGTCAGCAGAAACTTGCTGGAGTTTGGTAGCCAAGTTTCCAGATAGTGCATGCACTGAATATGTGCCAGCTCTTGAATGTATAACCAGATTGCATATGTACTGTGACTGAGAAGGGAGGGAGCCTTTTTGTGTCTGGGATAGGAAGGACTGAGCTGGACTTCTGCTGAAACTTACTCCTCCTCTTTTCTGAAAGCTGCTGTGATGCCAGAACTGAGAGCACAGATAATTCTCTTGCTGCTTAATTCTTCCCAGCTGGAGCTCGTGCTGTGTGGAGGACAATGAGGAACGGACACCCGTAATTTTGACATTTCCTAAATTTTGTCATGGAACCATCAGGAGCGAGCCAGACGGGGACCTCAGGAGATTATCTAGTCCTTTTCTCTGCTAGGACAGGATAAGCAATGGTCTGGACAAAGCTTGCCTGTGTTTCTTTTTCTTAACTGCCTCTAGTGCCACAGGTCCCTCAATGGTCTATTTTAGTAGTCAATTGTATTTAATTTCCTTAAATGGTTCTTGACATCTACCCCAAATACTGTTAGTCAGAGTGGACATATAAAATATTTTATTCCTTTCACCCTTATATCTAGGCTTATGTTTTTGAAGGCTGCTATCATTTCTTTCCTTCTCTTACTGAGACTGTGAGAATTTAAGTCCTCAATATTTCCATGCTGGGCGTGTTTCCTGCATCTCCGATCTTTGCTGTTGTTGTCCAGGGGACCTTTTCTATTTGGTGCAAACCTTTCCTGGATTACAGAACCAAAGGCAGACTCCAGTTCTCCAGCTGGTACCTGATGCTGGGAAGCATCAGGTGTTCTACAGATTGCACATCATTCCAGTAGGACATTTTCCTTTTTGTCCCCTCCAGTATCCTAACATTGTTGATTCAAGTTTAATCTGTCACCAACTATATCTCCTAGATCATCCTCCACAGAAATGCGACCTGTCTTTCCTACAGGATGTGGCACTTTAGATTAGCCCCTCTTGAACCACATATTGGTTTAAGACCATTCCTCCAATTAACCAAGACAATTAAGAATTTAACGTTCCTCTCCAATCCGTCTGCAAATCCTACCATTTGGATATCCTGTACTAGTTGAATAACTGTATTATCTATACTATTAAAATGTTATTTGTGAAGTTTTGGGGACCTGACTCAGCAAGCTTTATAAACACAATCTAAAATTTTGAAAGATTTGTTGTCATTTGTAAACAAGCTAATAAATACAGTCACTGATGTCACAGATATTGGAAAGTGTCTCACTGATGCAGACGTGTACACACAGTACTTCTTGGCTAAAGGATGGCAAAGTGACTTTTAAACACACAGAGAGTGTGTTGGAATCAGGGCAGTGCTACTCTCATTCAGGTTTTCTTATCTTCTGTGCGTCTCTGCAGTGGAATAATGCCAGTTAGAGAGGCTTGGGAAAACAAGAAAACTTGAATAAAATGTAGTGGGTCCGCTGGGATGTCTCAGCATGTATTGTGTTCCAGTTTCACTCCCTCTTCCTCTTCCCTTGCTTTTTCTTGCCTTGTATTACTTGATGTGTGTGTGCATCTGTGTGTGTGTGTCTGTGCCAGCTAGATGCCAGCAGAAACCAAATTAAAAAAATTGTTAATTTGATCATTCTTTCACTGTCTGTGTTCCCCTCTGAAGTTCCTATTGTTTCTGATAGTTCTCTTGCCGTGGGGACTGGATCTTTGCCAGCTGGGTGCCAAAAGCCAGTGAAAATAAATAGATATGTACTAGGGATTGTAGAGATTAAAATACCTACCATTCTGAATTACCCAGGGGTAATTTAGAAATACCATTTTGTTAAAGGTACCTGATCTGCTTTTCTTATACACAGGATTACTGATGAATGAACCAAAAGAGAGGTAATTTTTTTAATCCTTGATTAACAGTATATGTGTCTCTTTTTCACCTCTTTTTTGAAAAGATGGATGTGGTAAAAACCCAGATATTTCCTGTGACTCACCAAAGGGAGGGAAAAAATCAAAGGTAAGGCAATAAATACCTCTGTTCCTGTAAACCGCATGGTTACCTTAAAAAAAAAAAAAACAACAAACAAAAAAACCCAGCAACTATTCCCTTGAAGTTGAACTGTGCATTCTCGCATTGTACAAACTTATTAGCAGGTTGACCACATGTCTCAATGAGACCAATCTATCCTTGAATAAGCACTTCTATCTCTTCCATATCCCTGGGCAAAACCAATGTTCTGGAGCTAAGATTTTGTACTTAACTATAAGATAGTTGAGTGGATTTTGCTTTAATAAGATTAAACAGAGCATGCATTTATCTGATCCAGGTAATGTGGGAAGCGCAGAGACAAAAAAAAAAACCAGACCCTATAGGGAAGAGGGTAGGTTGAAGGTAAGGAATTAGTAAACAGACGTAGAGGTTAGCCTTTTGGTACTGTTGCTGTGTATTTATCTCTGTCTCAAACATGCTGATTGTCTGTGAAAAAGGTCAGTTTGCAGATGCCATCTTCCAAGGGCAATAAACCACAAAAAAGTGTTGCTCAGATGCACAGTGAAAGACTACAGCACTACATCTACTGCTTCACTATAAGGGAAACTTTTTTTGTCTTGACGATCACAGTAATCAAGTTTATGTAATTTGCAAGAATTCCCATCTTTCAGTAATTTTTTTTAATCAGTAGATAAATGAAATCACATAGAATATTTTGCACAGGCTTTCAGTATAAACAGGTCTGTTGGGCTAAAATTAAAATACATACTGACAACAAAAAGAGTAGACTTCTGGGAAAGAGGCTTATTCCCCGGCTATCTATGAAGGAACCTGTGGAAACCTCCATTGCTAGGAGTTGCCACAGCATTACAAAATGAGGCATGTGGCATAATTTTGCACTGGGCAGGATATAGGCTTCATGACTGAGGGGATTTTTAATTTCTTAATTCTGTCACTCCTTTCTCTGCCCCATATTAGCATGGCCCTTTCAAATATTTCTCCCATAGAAATACATCTCCAAGACAAACCGGCCTTGGGAAGAGTAATGGCTAGCCTATCAGATTCTCCTTTGTATTTCTTATGAAGGCCACAGGTTCCCAAGGATTATATGGCAACAGCAGAATAGCAGAACAATGGGCAAGTTTGAGATCAGATGCTTCCTCTATTGTTTCCAAAGCAAACAGTTCCAGGAAGCATGCTGTTCCCTGCATTAGAGCTCTGTAGAAAGACCTTATTACACTAAGTATACTACAGGAGATACAGAAGCAGATCAATATGTGGCTAAGTGTTTTAGCCTTACTTTTATTATGTTTGACAGCGATGACAACATTGTATGTATGTCACATATAAGATGACTAATGTGTGTACATGTGTGAACCTCTTGCACAAACAGGTTTTCCCATAAACTTTTAGGGAAGAGCAAGCTCCCTGAGAGCAGATCAGAGCATGGATTGAATCTAAAAACAAAATAAAGAATCAAACAAACCCCAAACTAATTTCAGGTCTTATGAGAAGCTGCAATGGAATCAATGTCTGGAAACATCTACCACAAGTGGTTTCAATCCAGAATGATTTCCAGGAAATACTTGTCTTGGTTGTGCTACAAAATGTGTCATCAGGATGTTGTCTGTGTTCCTGACCCAAAGGAGGGTGAAGAACCCTGCAAGGCAACATGAGAAAGTAAGGAAGTGAAAGAAGAAATTTTGTGAGAGTTGACAATTTTCTTTTGGGTGAAGATTCCCTCCAACACACCAGAATTGAACTAACCAACATGAACCATTTTTCTGCAGATAGCTCAGTCTCTGTAGTAGGCCAGCAGCCAGATGAGGGGTTTTAAAGAAGAGTTATGGTAGTTATAAAGAGGGAAAAAATTTGCAAACACTGATAATAATACTCCTACACAGGAAGGTTTGAGCCAGTCACACTACTCCCCCCCTTTTCCAGTGAGATTCAGAGTTACATAAGAACAGGAGATTGTTTTGGCTGGGATTAGATAGCACAGATGGTACCAAAATGTGTAACACCTACCACAAGTTCTTTAGTTTCGTATCATCTGCACAACAGTTCTTCTTGGCCTTTTAACAGTTCATTGAATGGAGGAAGAGGAGAAAAAGACATGGGACAATTGCTGGAAATGTGTAGCAAGTACTGTTTTATTTTATCTTTTGGGGAATCCATATAGGAGCCTGTAGATAAGCTCATATAAAACCTTGCATATATCTTCTGTGAGATGGTGTGAAACTTCACTTGGCTCTTCTCTTTCAAGAATTCCCAAAACTTGGCAAGTAAATCTTGCAACACATTTGAGAATTACATCAGTAATCATTTTGCAGATACATACAATGAGATACAGGAATTTTAACCAGTTTTCCCAGAATCACCAAAGGAGCTCATAGCATAGGCAGCCTTTATCTCCATGGAGCTTCTCAGGAATCCCATAGAGTCTTTTTTTCTGCCCTGACATAAATAGCACCAGTCTTTGGTTTTCTTCTCTGACTTTGTAGGTCTTCTACATGACCTACAATAAAACTTTCTTTTCCTGTCCTAATTTTTTTGAATAAATGCTATTGTAGGAATTCATCTACAGCTTGTGATCCCAGGAATATTTTACTGCCAATTCTCATGTCATGCCTTATTCAGTTCCTCTAGTTGCTAGCTTCCTGTACAAAAGACACTGAATTTCTGTGCTTTTAATAGGTTTTCCAGGGGTCCAGCAGACAGATCATAGAAAATATACTTCTTTCTTAGGGAGAAATACAAAAATATCTAAACACAGGCACTGAGGTGCCACTGTGATGGACATGGTAGAAATAATGAGACTTACAGTTTCAGATGTTCCAGGTTGCCTGTTTGATTTGACTGCCGCAGATACTCAACACTCCTAGGTAGCTTTGAAATATTCATTGTACTGTTATTTAACAATTAGGCTGAAAGCATGGAGCGTTCCCTGAGAACTAACTAGGAAGAGCTGATGGCCTAAATCCTCTGTCTGTTGAATGTTCAGCCACAGAAGCTAAAAGACTTTGAGATTTTTTCCCTAACTGATGAGAGACCTTTAGCTACACAGAGTAAAGGAAGGCACTGGGTCTCCAGATTAAATGGAGAACTATCTGTCTTAGGACTTCTAAGATGGTTAATGCTCAGGGAAGGATTACTTTAACCACATTTACAGTGAGCTCCCTACTGAGCAACATGGATATCGTTGTGTTGACTTCAGCTTAACTCCACTGCAGAAGGACACGGGCTGCTGGCTCATTCTGATCCACACTTCTGAAGAACTTACATTTTGGATAATGATGAAACTTTAGTTGGTGAATTAGGTCTGAAAATGTATCCGTGCAAAAGAAATACACAATTTTCAATGTGTCAGGAATGCAAGGCAAATATAAGGTGTGATTCAAAGTCATTATACCACTTGCTGTAAATATTATTTTCATAAAGCCAGCCTACTCACACACTCCGATAACCCATCCTATTATTCTGGCAGCTACAGGACTCCTGAATCACACCTACTTGAACCTGAGGGATTAGAGGTTTGATCTTTAAATAGCATAGGTGCTAGGCTAGCCACATTTTTCAGACCTCTTTGGAGAAGCAGAATTGATTTTCTTTTTTTTTAAACAAAAAAATCATTCAGGGCCCAAAAATAGACATAAGCGAGCCTCCTCCTTTTGTAATTGTGTTTTTGAAAATCAGACACGTAAAATCTTTTGTAGCTGTAGGCTTGAAACTCTCTTTTGTAGAAACACTGGTGCACTGTAATTGGTTGAGTACTGCTATCCAGCCTGAGAGGGTGACCTTTCACACTCTGCCCTAAAAGAACACTATAGAAAGAGAGGTGGCGTAATCTGGGTTAAAGGCTTCTTACTAACATGTTGAGAGCTTGTTTCACACACACACAAACAGTTGCACGAAAGGCCCAGCCTGATGATAACTTAGCACTTTAGCATGGTGCTCTTGAGACAGCCCTCTTCTGAGAGAATAAAAAAGGGCCCCTTAGTTGAAATGCAGGACTGAAGCTCTTCATAACCACCAGGCAACTGTTATGAGGGAAAAAGAAAGTTAAAAGAGATGAGAACAAAAGGGGCTATCCTGGTTACAAGGCTCTGGTTCTAGACCTGAAAGACTCCTCTCCCCTAATCTTTTTATTATTTTTCTTTGTATAGCCCCAGGTTTTGACAGTGAAGTCTCTTGTCTTTCTGGGTAAGCATATTCAGTGGTGTTTAAAAAATTCCCGTGGACCTGCCTTTTTCATGATCTCTTCATACACGGAGAAGGAGGAAGAAAGAAGGTGAACATCTTTGCTTATTTGGTTATGAAGTAAGACTGGGATATATCTAAGGTTAGGCACTCAGAGCCAAGATGTAGCTTAAACAATATAAAAGCTCTAAAAACTACCGCACTGTTATGTTTAGCACATAGGAACAGGTGAAGATGTGCTTGCCTAGGTTGTGTGCAGACTTGAAACTTTTATGTCTGACTTCAGAGGGACCGAAATCACATTCAGCTATTCCAAGTCACCAGCACGGGTGAAGGTCCTGGGTACCAGGAGTTCGATATGATCCCTTAGCTTGCAAAGCCTCCCCAGGGCTAGCTAAGTGTCCTGAGCTGGTAGGTCACAGGAACGGCTACTTGCATCTCAATAGTGCCCTTGCCTCTTAATTATTAATGGTTTTTAATGTTTGCTTCAACATCGATTAATATGGTGCATGTGTCTCACACAGCATATCACTTTACATTTCATTTTTCTACCTTATTCATTTTTTAGGTTTTCTTCTCCATATGTCCCGAATTTCTTTCTTACAAATTCCCACATACTCAACAGTTACTCTATTCCAAATTATCTGTTTATTACTATTTCATGTATAGTTGATGTTAATAAATTATTACACAGTCAGTGATTCTTGTTAGAAAAAATAAAGGATATTTGGAAATTACTTTAGTGCAGTTTCTTATCAACTTATATTCTATATGATTTGCACATAGTAAAATAAGATGATAAAGTTCTATATTTATCACCACATTAGTATCTCTCATAAAGCATTTTCTTCTGGCTAACTGTTTATAGGACCAGGGAGCTCCAAAGTCAGTGCTGAAAGTCTGGTTTGACTGTGGACCTTATGGTCTATAGCAATCCTCCTTAGCTTCATGATGTTGCATGTCAGCTAGTGCAAAGTGCCTAAGCTCTTACTTTCTTTAGTGTTTCTGTCAGCTAAATGCTCTTTGTGTCCTCTGGAGCAGAGTTAAGCTTTGTTAGCCATGTCTACATTTCTGACTCTTTTCCAGTCTTCTTAATTACTGTTTTGGTACTTTTTACTTCATTATCTTTCAGAACTGGCAACTAAATTTACAATTCTCTCCTCCAGAAAGAAGCGAAGATTGACTTCGCTTGACTTCTGATTGACACCAGATGACTTTGCTTCTTCATGGAAGACCTCAACAGCAGTCATACAGGCCAGTGGACCAGACCTGAAGAGGACCAACAAGACAACTAACCACTCAGAGTTGCAAAATCTGATTCTGAATGAAGCAAATTCAACACTGTTGAAGTTCAGGTTCTTGTGTGTTAAAGCTTGACCTCTTTGCCTTTGGAGTCTGAGGTTCGAGTTCCATTAATTTACAGGAAAGAATACATTTGATGAGTTCATCATAGCCTATGGTGGGGATATTTTGTCACAGCACAAAATCACCACACAATACAGCATGATTGGCAGCTGCTTCCTAAGAGTGGCCTGTGGCTGCCATAGGAAAGGTTGCAGCTGCTCATGATGGAGAGCCATTGGCAATGCGCAATGGGGACTTGCCCACAACATCCCTTTGAACCATGCAGAGTACTGGCTAGCCTTCCACATCCCTCACTTTGGGGTTCACCCAATTCTTTGCCTCACACCTACAATTTGTGAAATAAATTGCTTTACTCCAGACAGACAAGCTAGTTTACATATAGGAGCAATTTGGTATCCAAAATGTGTTTATAGATACATCCGAACAAAATGATTGCAGGAGGACTGCACAGAGAAATGCTATCATTAAAAAAAAGAAAAGGAAAGGGAAACTGCAAATTTTGTTTCTAAGCCTTTCCACCAGGAAAGGTTAACGAAATTTAGGGAAATGAGCCGCAGCTGACATGCCTGACAAATAACTCTCATGGAATCTCTAAAGTGAGTTTATTTGTGCCATCTTTTACAGGAAGGGCTGTGCGTGAGTTTTGTAGCATTGCCACTGGGGTTGCTGAAACACCCGGCTGGTGATCAACATTTTGGATGCTCATGAATAACCGGAATATGAGCACCTTAAGCACAAATTCAACAAAGGTTTTTTCAAGTTCATCATCACATATGAGATTGCATCATTCATAGTGGCATTTATAGCCATCACTACTATACAACCCATGGTAACAGATGACATTGCATGCTGAAAGAGGCCGTGAAAGGTCTTTCATACTGTTTCCTGTTCCTAATGACAGCTTTTACTGCCAGTTAGGACAGAATCCAAACACATGAAGTCATGATGGCTGTAGGTGTTGATTTGGATATGAAATGTATAACCTAGCTTATGCAGCACTGATTAACAGAGACAAGTTTTTCAGTGCACATGTTGTATGCAGAGTGCTAGAGAAAACTATAGGTGAAGAGACAGAGAGAATGGGCATGAGATAGGATATCACCCTTATAGCAAACAATTCGACATACAGAAGTATTTTGTGTTAAAAATGTGTTTGGACACCCACACACATATTCATTTGGACACATTGCCCTTAGAGTCTATTCCAGAAAAAAGAATTACACATGTCTGTGGGTCCAGCTAGTAGGTTTCTCAGCTGGATGCAAGTGACATTTATATCTCTTCATATATGTGTTTTTGTTTGTGTGTGTATATTCTGCACGTGTATTCTCATGTTTAGCCAAAACTTCCATGTCTGTAGAAAGCTCATGAATATTTTATAGTTTTTGTTCATGAATTCATTCATGAGTTTTATAAATAGTGATAATTTGAAAAAATAATATGTCTGAAAGGCAATACCACTTTACCTATGGATGACCTCTGTCTCTTTCTCTTTTTATTTTCCCTAGTTTGGATATGTTTTCCCAAACAGTCTATGAAAGTGTTTACTGGTCTATTCACTTTTACTGACCCTGGGGCGTTAACAGTACAAAAGTGAACATATACATATACATTCTTCCGATGTATAGTTACGTCTTCTCCAGCCTATAGCTAACAACTGACCTTTAATTGCACTGAAACCTGATGTCTGCAGGGCAAATCTGTTGGTCACTGCAAACTTCAGGCCATGTCATGCTGGATGGGTCCTGCGTTGCCTGCGGGTTTGCTGTTCCCCAGGCCCAGCCTGGTGTTGATAGCTTGTGGCTGGGCGGTCTCGCATTCCTTTTTCGAGTATAGTGTGTGTGTGTGCACGCGCGCACACACGCATGTGTGTAATAAGTAATATAGGGTAATCCCCTTCTGATGACAGAAGCTTCAAGTGGTTACAAGTGGCAGACCTGTTTTCAGATGCCTGAGGTAACTGTCTATAAGGTGCAAGGTAAAGAAATAATTAATTGCAATTACTGGTTAAAATAGGGGAAATGATATATGATAGCTTGCTTTTATTGCAAGTGCTTTGATTCAACATGAGGCAGAGTTTCTGGTGAAAGAAGTGTCAAGACACAGGGTATTTTTCTGCAGTCAAAGGTTGAATTTAAATAATCACCCAGTGCAATTTTACCCATATCAGATGTTCACAACTACAATGCATAAAGGGGGAGGAAAAGAAGTGAAAGATGGAAACAGAGAGAAAAAACATCCCCTAAATTCTGAACATGCAGTCTTGCTGAGTAACCACATTCATAACTGAGTGGGAGTGATTTGTTCTGACAACACAAGACTACTAATTTTGCTGAATTAACAGCACTACTAGTAGTGGGTGGAGGGGAAAAGAAAAAAAAAAAGAGATTTGTTATGGACATGCTCAGGATTATTAATTGCTGGGTGATATAAAAGATATGTGGTCTACAGTATCACAAAAAGTTTGGTTGTATCCTTCTGGTGTGTTGCTTAAGCAACTAAATATCTGGAGCAATACCCTTAAAAGAACAAGACATGTATTTATATTTTAAAATTAAAGCAGGCTTACACTTGTTGGTGAAAGGAAACAAGTTAGAAGACGGACTTGGATTCCGTCTTCACTCTAAAGCAGAAGGCATTTCACTAAGGGTCTTTAAATTGATGTAAACTTTTTTTATTCCTTGCATGTGGAAAGACATGAGTCTAAGATTATTCTCCATTGAAAAGATTAATATTTTCAATACAAACTCTTGAATCCACTTGAACAGCCCAGAGCTTCCAGCTGTTGTTTATGCTATTAGTCAGAAAATCCCAGTGCCATTCTTTTAAAACAAAATTTATAAAAAAAAGCTCTATTGAGTTAATTTTGTGGAATTATGTTAATAAGCACAATTTGCACCGTGCAGGTTTACTTTGTGGTTTGTGGTGAGTTTGTAGAGGTTTTGTGAGCAAACCCAAATGTGGTGACAGCAAAACCTTTCCAAAGCACAGGCTTTTATGCTCTAAGCACAGAATTTCCTTTTGTGGTCATGTGTGACGTGGTTTTTGGATAATAAATGTCTGTAATAAGGTTTCCTTAGTTTGGCTCAAAGGGCCTGTGCCTCTGTTTTTAATGGCTGTCTTTGGAGGAGTTTCAGTTACATATATTTTCTTAGAATTTGAGCACTACTTACAGACAGCATTTAATGACCTAAAGGCTGATCCAGAGATGTATTGCTCACTCACCACTTCAGACCACGAGTGCTGACAATATACCTCTGTGTTACCTTGGCTAGCCATTAGGACATGGTTTTATCCAGCAGAGGCATCCGAGAGAGGGAGCTGAAGGGGAGTTAACTTCAGGTGGCTTGACAGTCCATTGCACGTGCAGCGAAGAGCAGTTTTGAACTTCTTTAATTTTCCATCAGTACCAGAAGTCCCTAAAAGGGCTGGAAGGAGCTGGAGCCTCTCTGCTCTCCCCAAGGACAGCAGTGTGGTGGGAGTGCAGCCGCCGCTGCTCAGCCATTGTGCACCAGGAGCATATGTACAGCAGAAGTTTTCCAACTTCATATTTCATAAGTTCATCCTCCTCAAATCTAAATTGTTGAAAGAAGAAATATCCCCCTCATGATAGCCTGGATCATCTAAACTGATACTATTTTTGTGGTGGAAGGGAGGGCGGAGGAAGGAACCACATTTGCTATAGAAACTGGTTTCTATTCCTACATAATAAAAAACCAGATAAGGTACAGATTTAAAAAGAAAAAAAATAGCTGAAAGAGGAACCAACATGTTGCCAAACACAAACCTACTGAAAAACCCCAACAAAAAGCCCAACCACTGAAAAAACATGCCTTTTGTGAGGTACTCTTTGTTGCAAATCAGTAAAAGTTGATTCCTGTAATGAATTAAAATATTCCAAAAGCTTAAAGCTTCTATCACAGTTGACCTTTAAGGCATGTAGCAGCAAAGAAGTTAATACACTTTGCACATGTTGCAGAGCAACAGGTGGTAGAAAAACCCATGCGGGCTCCTTGCATTCCTTACTTTTCAAACTGGTGGCCCCTGGTATTCTGGGATTTACACTACCTCCCCCAGGCTCTGACTGACAAGCTAATCGGTGTGCTGGGAAGCCCTGAGCTATTGATTCCACTGTAACAGAACACCTCCCCGTCAATGAAACTGCAATGAAATGCTTCAACAACGAAGAAAGGGAGGCATTAGGCTGTTGAGCAACTGGAAGAAATTTGCTTGTAGGTAGTGCGGCAGAAATGAAAAGGCTCTCGGGGGCACAAGCTTGAAAAGCCAGGTTATTAAAAAAGCCACAAAGCTGGAGTCTGGCTGAGTGGAGAAAAATAGTTATGGCTCAGTTAGGCGTATCTAAAAAGAGGAGGGAGGGGAACGCAGCTTTCAAAATTGCGTTAATCCCCCATGTACTTAATTTCTTTTCTTTTATGGCAGCTTGTAGTATAGCAACAAGTATTCAAGCAGTTAATAATTTTAAACAGTTTAGTTTTCCGTAGGCAATATATCTTTAGCCTTAATTAAAATTTTATTTTAGTAGGGGGGAAATATTAAAATGACATTCTGATCATCCTCTAAGATGGAAAATATATGATAATATGAATATTTTATTAGACAAACTACTATTAAACAGCTGCTGCAAAATCTTAGCTACTGATTAGATGGGTTTGTTTGAAATGCAGGTCACTATTTCTCAATAATGGCCCAGCAGCCTTCCACTCATAGTAATGACCACTGACACACCACCTGCAAACACACAGGTCCTAATACCTTGTACCAGAATCCTAATCTCTCAAACTGGGTACGTGCAGCACCAACCCTGTGGATGGTTCCCACTTTGGGGTAAAAAGCATGCCCAGCACATCACCTGGGCACATCTCTCAGGTGGTCGGCCTGTACTTGCACTAGGTGATATGGTCTTTGCTTCAGCAGAGCTGAAGGGATGAGTAGCAGAAGGTGAATCAGCTTGGCCATATAAATTCGGGTGGGAGTCAGAGGGGAGCTGTCAGAGCTGAGCTTTGAGGCTGAATTTGTGTCTGCCGTTCAGTCAGGAGCCGGAGTTTGGTGACCTTCAGGCAATGTGCAGGTCCTATCTATTTACTTAGTCTTTTCCCGACTGAGCTGTCAGTTTTTCTTTTGGAAAGTCCTCTCCCTGCCACGTGGGTCATTGAGTACAATAAAAAATGTGTAGGCTTTGATTGCACATGAGGCAAAAAGGTGACTTGCTTAGGTGGACAGATTAAGTTTTCAGTGACAATAAAGTGGCTGATATTGTACATAAAGTGAAACTGGCAAAAGTGGCCTCTTTGGAAATGTCCTGTCCCATCAATTATCTCCTGTTGTAGATTCAAGAATTTTGCCTCGAACAAGCAAAGACGACTGCTTTTTTACGCACTGCTTTTTTTCGTTGATGGCAGTGGTGCCATCTATCTGAGTCTCTACATGAATATAAATATATATAGGGTCTGCCTTCCTGTAATGGCGTGCTCTGTATATAGAGGGGGTGGGGAAACTGGATGCTAAAGGTTAGGCTCAATTTGCTTGGCATCTTAACCCATCTTTTAAGCATACATGGCCCAGCTCAGCCACCTTTGTCCACAGGAGCTGTGCTTGAGTGAGTACTGAGCATCTTATGGCTGTGATGGGCAGAGCTGGGGAGCAACGGCCAGCCAGCTCCACAGTCGAAGTAACACAGAGACCATCCATGAGTTAGAAAGGGAGTCAAGGAGGCAGAGAAAATATTAAAAGAAAATAATCCTAAAAACTTAAAATCACAGAAACCCAACTCCTACTCGTACTGAAGCCAATCAGAATGTTGACTTTGATTTCAGTTTGACCAGAATGGGGGGGGAGGGGAAAAAATATTTCTTTTATTAAATATATTCTGTTTGATGGAGAGTGGCACATGCGCAAATAATGGGTCTTCCCTAAAGCTGACCCTTATCTGTTTGTCTTAATTCTGTTGTCCTTGGATGAAATTCCTCTGAGGTTGATGGACATTCACTGAAAACTTGGATTTGTGTCAGCAATATTAATTAAGCTGAGTCCAGAAATATGCAGTCCAACACAGAGGAGTTCTGTTTTACATTTGTGCAGTCTGGGCCAAACTCTCATGGACTTTCCACTCATCAAAATGAAATACTCCTGCCATGAAATGTATATGAGCAATATACAGTTCAGCTGAATAGCAGGCCAACAGCTGTAGACCTAACTAGTAAATTCCCTGAATACCATGTTATCAATGTTTGGGATGTTCTTCTAATCCCAGATATTCCTAGTATTATTTTATTTTATATTCACTTGCTCTGTTCTAATAGATTTTTAAATTTTAGAGACTTAAGTGGTTGTCTGATGATATTAAAAAAACACTGAAGAACATAGTGTGTCCACTTTTAATGTGAGAATTTTGCAAACTTCTACAGCATTTTTATTTTATGCTGGGAATGTTACCTATTAGAAAAAACAACTCTGAGCTCTTTTATTTCACCAGTTAGACACTAGTGTTTTACAAGTAATTTCCCATTTAAGAATTTTAGTCTTGTTCTTCCTTTAAGGGTCTGTAAATCATGTTTTTTTTCCTGATGTTCAAGAAATTCAAACAATAAAAGCTTTGTGTCCTTTTGCAATCTATTAACTATGTGCTCGTGTGGACTCTAAAACCGGACAACATGTATCTCTCAAGTCTAGGTCATACCAGTTACTGATATGGAATCTATTTTCTTCCTGCTACTTTACTTTACTATGAGCGTATTTTACAGATTATCATGAACGGGAGGGGTAGAGGGTGGAGGCCTGGAGACAGGGAGTTCTTTTCTGCTAGTCAGACAGAGAAATAAGAAGAAAATAATTTCTCAAGATGATCAAGTCAGGAAGTTTAAAAATAACCAAAGATGGCTGGAACACCTTGGAGAAGATAATCAGATCCATTTATTCCAGATGATTGTTAATAACCCTGTAATTATTGACTATTATTAGTGAAAAATGTAAAAGCAACTAATAGTTGGTTAAAAAAAAAGAGAAAGTAAAAACCTTAGAAATTTAATGCAAATGGGGTTGATTCCTCTTCAATCAATGGGCTTTTAAGCTTCCTCCAGGCTTTAGATTTGCAGAGAAGTCAGTACTGGCATGGCTTATAGTGGCTGTTAATGCAACACATGCCTATCATTTGCTGTTGACAGGCATTAATAAAAACCTAATCTGAGGAAATTATGAAAAACCTACATATTATGCAATCTGGTTTATGTTTTGGCATGTGGCAAGCATTGGTCTAATACAAAGGAAACCATCATGCATAAACTTTACTGCCATTGTTTCCACTGTAAGGGCAATTACCTTTTTTTTTAAAATAAGGGCAATTACTTCTTTTTTTTTTTTTTAATTAAATATGTTTGATCCTTTAATTGCCTCAATACTCAGACAGATTTGCTTTGTGGTACCATGGGTACTACTTTAAATCTTTCTTCTACAGA
>VZTL01066164.1:30756-52890 GCA_013400535.1 Scopus umbretta | reverse complement strand
TCCCAGCCAAAACCAGCATATTCAGCAATGCACGGGACAGTGTTAGTAATTTAGTGAGTATTCTTGCACCATGAATCAGAAATAACCCAAGTGTCCCATCCTGTTGCCATGGGACAGAGTGCTACAGGAGACTTTGTTGGGGTTTTGCCCCCAGAGAAAATCTACAAAGCTGAGTCCCCCTGACATTTATAGCCATAAAAGGTCCCATAGAACATTTCACAACACTAGTGAATAGGGCCCAGATCCTTTAGATGGGTACTTCCAGGCATAAATAAATTTTTCTTGGGTTCCAGCTCCGTATACTTTTCTTCATTTCTAGTCCAGAGTCTTGCAACAAAGTATCTTCTGGGTAGTGATCCCATGATAGATGCTGTTAAACCAGTGGCATGATTTCATGTGAGCTGGAAGCAAATGCAACAGGTATGGTGTATCAAATCAGTGATCCAAAAAATATACACAGGGTGGAAAGGACCTGAAGAAGGACCACGCTTCTCCATTCTCTACCACCACTTTTGTCCTTGTTTCCTCCATGAGAAACAGTGTGGGAGTAATTCCTATAACAGACAAATCAGGGAAAACCTATTTACAATTTTTTTTTCATTCAGAAGTTAGCAAAACTCAAGAAGTTTGCAAATTAGTTTTGGATATTCCTTGTAAAAAGATACAAATATTTCTGACTAAATAAACAGTTAGGAAAGACACGGTTGTGTTGAGGATTTTAAAAAAGGTAGGACGGTCTTATGGTTATAACACTGGCTAAGACTTTCAGAAGTTTCAAAGGTAGTTCCTAAAGATTTATGGGGTTTTTTTTGTATGGTCTGACAAACTCACTCTCTGTTTCTATTCTGTCTGTAAAATAGTGCATTAGTGCAAATAGTATTTAATTTATTTCATCTTGTCTTAATCTGTAAATTTTGCTTGAATTTTTGGGTCATACTTGTACTAAAAGGGAGCTGATCTTTGCTTGGATTTCTAAAATGCTTGTACGTTGTGAGTAGCATAAACAAAAACACGTTTGATTTCCATAAAATGATAGATTGTATTATTCAAGTTCTTAAAAATTAGCATATTTTAATTAATGTGGAGATTATTTCAGTTGATTTCATGTTAAAAATCCATATTAATTTATTTCATATTTTCCATTAAAATCTATTCATTTAACTATACATTAAAATTTGCATGCAGTGAAGCTCATATATACTTTCCAGATGAAAAAAGCTGAAATTATTGTTACTAAATATTCTGATGGTGTGTGTTTAATATTTAGCTGTGGTGAAAAAGATGCTGTCAAGAACTGCTGAGTGAGGGATAGAGAGCAGAAGTGAAATAGAACTGAAAACTCTGTAACTGTATGAACATACACAAATCATTGTTGCACTCATATTTTGAAAACCTCATGGGGTTCTGGTCACCTCATATGAAGAGGTATATAGTCCCACTAGAAGGCTGAAAGACATTTAAGATTTCTTTACAAAAATATTGAACTGATTGAGACTCATCAGATCAGACAAGAGATGATTGAGATATAACAGAGATCTGTAAAAACATGAATAATATGGAATGGGTAATAGTATTGTGTTTTTGATGACATAGAAATGAGAGAACATCAAATGGAATTATGAAGAAAATTTTCTCAAATACTTAAAGTAAATACCTTTGTCATTCAATACTTACACGAATTGTTGAACCTATGGCTACAGGATGTTTTGGATGCCAAGAGTATAAATGGATTCAAAAGTTGATTAGGCAAAATAATGGAGGAAAGCTTCACCAAGGACTACTAAACTTGGTGGTCTGATTACAGCCTCTGACTTTAGTTCAGGAGAGATAGCCAGAGATAGCCAGAAGCTGCAAGAACATAAGGAAGGAAAGTACCACTCTGTGCATAACCTGTTCTTACACTCATTCCCTGAACATCTGCTGCTGACCACCATCAAAAGCAAGCCTCTGGTCTGAGTTAACATTGCTGTTAGTTTATTTATTTACTTATTTATTTATTTGTTGGGGGTACAGGGAAAGGTACTTTGGGGGCTTTTTAGTGAAACTTGCTGCCTGGAATTAAAAACTAAGTTAAAAAACAACCCTGATAAAATACAGCATGCTGACCCAAATGCTTTTTAAGTCAAACTATTTAAAATAGCAGTTATGTGCTGGTTCTATTCTGTTCTAAGGAGGAGATTTCTAAGAAAAGTGACAAAAAGGATATCAGTCTGGTGATTAGCTCTAATTCCTTCAGACAAAGGAAGGAAAGGATCTGGGTTTTTTATTGAATAGAGTCTCTAAGCAGGGAGCTAACAGTGGTAGAAGTGTCACGTATGGTGTGTGCAAGGCTTGCTAGAGTAAGTGTGGCATGAATAACATAGACAGAGACACAGCTACATCATGGACCCCAGGGGGAGCAAGCAAAGAAGCCAGGATTGCTCAGATGCCAAATTTCACCTTCCTGGAAAACGTTATTGTTGACAGCAGTCCTTCACATGCTTGAAGTACTTCCAAGGTTAGGCACTGGTGTGAGCAGAACTCCACTTTTGAATACACAGGCGAAGTCTGTACAGCTAACATAAAGCCACCAGACACATGTAGGACAGGAGGTGGATGACAGCAATGCCTTACCCAACTCCTTCAGTCTCCACTCCCAAGCACTACCTGAAAGCTGTCTGAACTCAGATGCCTTAATTTTAGACTCAGTTGCTTTAAATAGAAGTTTGGTGCTGCTACTGTCTTTGCAAAACCAGCCCCAAGTCATTGCCAGAGTAATGCCCCTCCTACTAACTCAGTGAAGTAGTTATGTCTTGGTAAAAGAGGATAAATAAAAGGAATTGAAAAGCATTGCATCTCATCCCTATGATCTTTTATTCAAGAATTATTATAAATTTCTTTACTCTAATCTTGTTGTATTCAAAGTGGAAGCTATTTTTATATCACTACAAACAAATTTACATCACTAAAAGGTAAGTCAGTGGCTCTCAGTCTCCAGTGTATAAGGATGACACTTTGAAGCTTTGATTTCTGCCTGTCAGGTCATATCCACATGTAGCAGATAATATGACTTGACATTATATAAACTCCTTTATAAACCTTCACATCCCATGACAGGGAAGCTCCAACTGCACCATCACTATTCACTTGAACATTGACAGTTGCTTCTTAAAAACAAAGGCACAGCATCAAATAATATCCACAAGAGATTTTCTTCAATTGGCCAAGATATGTAAGTCCTGAGAGAAAATAACCCAGCCTAACACATCAAACATTACAAAATGTTGTAACATCAGAACTATATTACATGACAATTGCTTCATTATATATAAAAATTGCCTTTTTGGAAGCTTGCCACCATACAAATCTAACGGGGTGTCCTGGTTTCACCTGGGATAGAGTTTATTTTCTTCCTAGTAGCTGGCATAGTGCTGTGTTTTGGATTTAAGATGAGAATAATGTTGATAACACCCTGATGGTTTAGTTGGTGCTCAGTAGTGCTGACACTGGTCAAGGACTTTTCAGCTCCCCATGCTCTGCCAGGGGCACAAGAAGCTGGGAGGGGGCACAGCCAGGACAGCTGACCCAACCTGGCCACAGGGCTATTCCATACCATACGGCGTCACGCTCAGTATAGAAACTGGGGGAGTTGGCTGGGGGGCCGCGATCGCTGCTTGGGGACGGGCTGGGCATCAGTCAGCAGGTGTTGAGCAACTCGACCGTGAATCACTTGTTTTGTGTATTCTATTATTTTTTTTTCCCTTTCTTCTCCATCCTATTAAACTGTCTTTATTTTAACCCACAAATTTTACTTTTTTTTTTTCTGATTCTCTCCCCTGTCCCACCGCGGAGGAGGCGAGTGAGTGACCAGCTGTGTGGTATTTACCTGCCTGCCGGATTAAACCACAACATGGGGGTTCAGGTTTACCTCACATGCGTCTGTGTTAAATAGGTGGAAATGCACTGCAGTAGGGCAAAGCAGGCATGGATTGAGAGCACTTACTTCCATGAAGTTACTCTCAATCTACACAGGGTTAAAAAATAAATTAGATCAAAATATTATTTAACAGTTGTAGATTCATAATTCTAATTACATGAGACAGATCTTCTGACGTCAAAAGTTTGGTGAATTGCAACTGATCCCATCTGCCTAGAATTATAAAATAGTTTTTACACATTTCCAAATATCAAATACATAGATGAGAGAGGCACATAAAAATTAAATAAAGACACAAAATCTCTCTATTAAAAAGGGCAATTTTCTCAGATAGCATCTTCCCAAATGGTTATGTATGACTAAAATTCAACTACAATATTTACGTTAGCTACATTTTAGGTAATTACATGGATAGAAAATTATAGAAATATAGATATTTCTATATTTATGGATAGAAAATTATTGGAAATTCTGGCAACCCGGTGTATAGCTTTGTCTCATTATTTTTTCCTACCAATCACTGACTCAATTTTATGTCTGTCTTACAGAGACAAGCAGTTTACCATGAAAGCTGCATTGATACTCTGAGCTTCTTCACTTCACCACTCAAATATATCAAATGCAATGACCTTTTCCCAAAAAAATGTTTTTCTGTCTGCAGGCAGACCCTCTTAAAATAGCAAATGTTCATCTGTGTTATAGGGCTGTGTTATAGGATTAGGTGGACCAGCTTCTGTTTCCCATCTCTTTTTTTGATATCTAATCATCCTCCAGCTGCATACATCTAACCAATTGCATTTGAGGGTCCCCATATCTGTACATACCAGCTCCTGAAATATAATTAAAAACAGGATTAAAACACAAAACAGAGTAAGTTTAGTTTTATAACTGGAGGTGACAAGTGAAATAGAATGCAAAGTATGTCTCAATTTCTGATACCAGAACAAACCATTTCATTAAAAGATCTGAGATGGTCAACATTTGACTAATTTGATGGCCTTTTCTGTACCCACATGTTCAAGTCAGGAACTGCTGTTCTTCATCTCAGTGCTCCTGTGAATATGAGAAATCAAAGGAGCTTCCTAGACATCTTTAATAGACTTCTGCTCAAAGTAGCAACATCATTTACTGCTCAAAGTGGCTACACCATTTATTTCTGTTGCAAGCATTTGCCTTCTAATGGATTGTCTTAATGTTGTGTTTCCAGGTCTAATCAGATAGAAGTACCAGATATGAGCCTGCAGGAACACAGAAGTTTGAAAAGATTATCCTAAATAGTTTTAATAACTTGTTTTTCACACTAACCTTTTCATCATCACTGTGCTCTGCTACAAGATTTCTTTGCCACTTGTGGACGGTGTTAAACTCTGTTCTTGTCTATGCTTCAAAGTTGGCGAAATAATATGAAGACAAAGAATTTTTACTCCAGACAGTTTAGATTACACATACACATCAGTATGCATTTTACTACTGAGCCAATTCATTAGCAGGCCTAATCTGAATTAAGTAACAAAATTCAACTAATAAAAGTAATCCTCAGTATTATACAGACACACACTCCTGCATAGACTGCATATTCATGCCTATAAAGTACATAAATATGTATGTGCATGTATGTGTTTATAAGTGTGTATATATATATATATATACACACACACACACACAAACCATTCTCAGTGGAAGTGTTGAGGGGACAGAAATACCAGAATAAGCATATTCTGCAAATATATATATATGTATGTGTATATAGATGATTGTGTGTATATATATTTTTTTTCTGCATCTGTTATTCCCCCCACATAACTTGGAGACAAAACACTGAACCACAGGCCCAATCTGGAATGCCCTTTCTTATGCCTTTAGGAAATTCTGAAGATTTGATTTGCAACAATATAAGAAGCTAAAGAGTGATATGGTACAGTGTTATAATGCAGAAGCTGCAACAGTGATTTAGCTGGAATGTTTCCACATTAGTACAAATATGAAAGCGAGAATGGAATTTGTACAACAAAGCAAATTTCTTATACCAGACAGGCTGCATACGGAAGGTATTTTTATTGAATGCAAGTACTTATCTCATGAAAGGACACCAAGTAATTTCAAATACAAATGGAAAGATGACTGTGAATAGACAATTTACACATCCGGAGAGAGCTTGTAGATAATACAAGAGAGTTCTTGACCACTGAAGAAGTGATTTTCAGTAACTTACTACCTGCTTTGCAAGTATATGATGAACGATACCTGGAGTTCATGATCCCCAGCTATCCAGACTGGAGCCCATTGTAGCATGTTGTGCTTCCTGTCTTTTGTTATTATCCAGTTACTTTCACTGGAAATCGGAACATGGAAGTAGAATATGGACATGACAATGACCACTGTCTGGTTTAGTTCTAGCATGGGATGTCCCTGGAGTGCACTCTTAGGGGGTTGAAATTATTTCTGTCCTATAATTTAATCTCTGACCTAGAGGTCAGTGGCTCTGTTTCATTATGTCAGTAGTCCTAAAGGGCTGGATTTATATATCCAGCTACAAGCTACACTGGAGATGAACGATAGAACAATTTTCAGCAGTAAAAAAAAAAAATGAAGAAAAAAGAAAATATATTTCCTTTGGGGTTTTTATTTGCTTATTTTGCTTTTCTTAATGTGTCCACTATTTTTAATGCATTTGTTGAATTAATATTCTGATTTCCATAGTTTATGCAATAAAGGCTTATTTACTTTAGTTAACTATGCAAAGTATTTCATGCAAACCAGCCTAATTAAAAGCTGCTATATTATTTCTTAATCCCAATGGGATATTTTAACTGGAAATATGTATCCTAAAGACTGTGCTGCCAAATTATCTTTTCAGTTATAGCTGGACAACTAAATTGAACCTAAAAAGACAGGAGAATTTTTTCTCAGATATCTTAGAATTTATTATTAATATTTCCAGTCTTGTATGGATGTGGTGGACAATATCTTCACTGCACAGATGAGGTAAAAAATAACAACCAGTGTCAACCTGCTTCAGTAGGCAAGAATCTTATGAACCTGATTTATGACCTTGCCAAACATTTACATCAGAAACACCTGGTGACTGGACTGTCATTAATCCAGAGCATGTGTTTCTCATTTTCTGTTACTTTTTAAAATAAAATAAGACTTCATATAAAACTAATTGAAAGAATACATGAGAGTTAAGCTACTAGCCTATGTTTGCATTACCAGTTATCACTATCACAAAATTGTGTAGTTACTGATGAAAACATACAATCAAACAATTGAATACTACAAGTCCAAAAGAAATGTAAAAAAATGTCCTCATTGTCTGGATTTTTTTTTAATTTAAATTTGTTTATTTGACTTCAAATTGTGTACGTTTTTCCTTTCTCATTTCAATAACCTGATATCTTGCAACAAACCAATTATATGCTGTTTGGTATTCTTTCACTGAAGAAATGATGGTTTTCTAAAATAGTGTATTTCATAGGCTATCACGTTATATTTCCTTGTTGAAAGTATAAATGCCCACTTCAAATCTCTACAGCATAAGGCTAATTGTGATTGTAGAAATTTGCCTAAGTGTCTTCTCACTCATGATCATTACTCTTTACTAGTAAAATACATACGTGATCACATGACAATCAGTCAATTAATAATTTCATCTCTGCCTTTTTAAAAATTTCTCTGTTACAGGCACTGTGCAATGTTTAATACACTGCTTTTAGAACAAAGATCCAATACATACAGACACTTTTGGTTGATTTGTTTTAAATAAAGTAAATTAAATTTAATTTTAGGGACTTAGTAAGCAACCAGTAATTTCACCACTAAAAACCAACATGAAGATAAACTCAACATAAACAATTTCCTTCTTAACTGAATTATTTAAATATTCAGAGTAGGATTCATAAGAACAATTGAGACTGTCTACAGGTAGACATCTATACCTCATTTAGTTAAAATTGGCTCCTTTATAGTCAATGGAAGAAATAGTGACATTTATCATGCAATTAACTTTTGGTTGACTAATTTTGGTTGACTAACCTGGGATGAGATGAATTGTACTTTACAAATGATGAAAAGGAGAGTAGAGGGTGACTATCTCAAACTACAGACAGTTACATTTAGAAAGATGAATCTCAGCCCTGAAGTTTCTAAGGATAGGATTCACCAGCCATGACTAAAGAATTCATCCATACCTTCCTTAATAGCATAAATCACTGCAGTCAGTGTTGCTTAGACTATGATTCATTTCATCCTGTTGTAGATGTCTAAAATAGACTCATAGAAATGTTAGATGGACAGTACTTTGGAGTATCATCTGGTCCAACCTCCATTTCAGAGCTGGGCTCTCAACAGCACTAGGTCAGATCAATTACAGCTTTGTCCAGGTAAATCTTGAAAAGTTGGAGGCTTCACCAGCTCTCTAAGTAACTTGGTTCAGCGCTGCACCACTGCCCTACTGATTTTTTTTTTTTTTCAGAATGTCTAACATGAACATCAAGACAGATTTTGTGACCTTTGTCCATTCTTTTATCGTTTGTTCCTACCAAAAAGAATCTGCTCCTATGATCTTTGTAACTGCCATTCAAGTAGTTTCAGGCAATTCTTAGATCACTGCTTGATCACCTCTACACCAGATTAATGAGGCTCAGCTTCCTCATCCTCTCCTCATTTCTCACATGCTCAAGGCTTCTGACAGTTCTATCTGTTGAGCTTTACCAGATTTTTCACATCTGTCTTGAAAAGGAGGACCCAATAATGGGTGCAGCAGACCAGATATGACCTCAGCAGTGCCAGCTACCAGAGAATCATAACTTCCCTCAACATGGTAGTCATGTTTCTTCTAATATAGCCCAATATATTAGGGCTATATTGTTATTTGTAATGGAAGTTCACTGCTGGTTCATATGCAGTGTGGTGTTGAATCTCCATAATCCCCAGATGCCTTTCAGGAAGGCTATCACTCAGCCAGTAGCTTCCCAACCTATACCACAGAATGACTACACTCCAGGTACAGAACTTGGCACCGCTGCCTGTTGAACTTCTTGAGGTTTCTGTCAAGTGTCAGTCCCTGGATTTGTTAATTGAAACATTTGTCACTGGATGCAAGCCAGACGGGAAATAGATGTATACTTCCCTTTGAATACAGCAGGCCAGACAATCTTCAACCTTCTTACCAGCTCATCAATCTAGCCAATACTTCCTCAGCTTCTAGATAAGAATGCTGTGGGACATGTTCAAAGCCATATTAAATTCAAGCATATGTATATCTTGAATAAATGTCTATTTCACCATTGTTCCCTATCCACATAGCTAGTCATTTCATTGTAACCTTTCACATTGAACAAGGATGACTGACCCTTTGCAAATCTGTCTTAACTGTTCCTGATTGCTGTCTTCTCCTTCATGCCTTTGGAGCTGAACTCAGAGAGGAAGTGACTTAGCGTCTTTCCAGGGACTGAGAAAATCTTACAATTTTGAAGATCTAATTTCTGCCTTTCTTACAAAGTGGGGGCCTCCTCTGCTTGCCATGATCTTTTCTCTCTCTTGTTCAGCTTGATTACATTTCTTCTGAATAGGCACTATCCTTCCTCATATGAGTCACCACAGCTGACGGGTGCATCTGGTCCTAGCCTGGAACAACAGTACCTGACCAGAAGATGACAGGTCAGAAGTCTTCCACTTGTTGATCCCGATGGGGCTGTTGTCCACAAAGTAGCAGAAAATTTCAACTTATTTCATATAAGAAAACTGAATAATGGGTGTGGCATTACAGGAAGCTATCCTAATACTCAGTAAGTAACTCATAATAGAAAGTGACTTTGTTGGCTAGAAAGGAAAACAGAGGCATGTTATTTGTAACAAGTTTCAACATTTGAATTGTTTGATAGAACTAGTTTTGGGTAATAAATTATCTGCAAGTTTAAGTTATAATAATAATATAATTATGGTAATATGCTAATAATTGCTAATGTAAGTTTGATGTTAATGAAAAGAGTGATTTGTGTAGGTAATAACAATTAGACATCCTAATATATTGATCTCAATATGTGTAAAATATCTTGGAGAATGAATATGTAAAATAGATAAAATGGGGCATGCTTAAAGGAGTGATTCTTCAGAGTTTTCCCCAGGGCAGTTTTTATTAATGCCAGACCACCCGCTTCTGCTAGGCCATGTGAAAAGGAAAGAAGATAACAAGCTGAAACCCTACTGGAAAACAGACATTTTAATTTTAGTGATAAAGAATGTTAACTCAGATCCCTACTTCTGCGGAATTAAATCTCTGACTTTCTTCAATAAACTCAGAGTGACTGTTCAGAGATGAGCCTAGCGAGATTAACAAACATTAATTGGGCCTCATCAAACCAATTTTATATGACAATTAAAACTCTTGCTTTGCCAGTAGCATCTCTGGAAGATCTACTCACAGCACACTGAAAATCAAAGAGATTTTTTTAGTACTGCTGCTTCCATGATAGATGATAGACAAGTCAGCACATCCACCTGTGTATCAGAAACACAGGTTCAGGTTCCTGATAGCTTCTAAGTAAGCAGCATAGGCACCTAGCTGTATGCATTTTGTTCAGGTAAATAATAAACCTACAGTCGTCTTTATCAGAGTTGTACAGAACTATATAATTCCCTGCACACTCATTGAAGCATGGACTTCCCAACTGGGTGTAATATCCACCAAACTATAAGGTCATCCTAATGTTTTTTAAACTATATGGATATATAAAAACAAGAGAGAGAGTTTTCTAAGCATAGTGCGTAAAACAACTCTAGGGAGATACAAGTCTCAAATCCCCCTTTCAAATCAAGAAACAGGGAGGACCTTCTAACCAGAGTAAACTAAGGAGAAATCAGTTGGATACAAGTTATTTCCTGCTCCTTTGCCTTTCCTGTCTTGGGTTTTCATGTCTTTTCAAGAAGCAGCAGAGTTGGAAACTTTCTAAAAATGAGGTAAAATCTGTCACTACTAGCACAAAAATTTAGCTAGTAACCCTCATGCAGGTATAAACACTTTTCATCTTTTTTAAAGAGATGCAGACTGCTGAATTTGATTTGATAATGTTGTTCTTTGAATTGACTGTACTATGTTGCTATCATGCTGTGCTTTAATATTTCATAAGATATAGCTGTTTTTATAGTACATGACTTCTGATATTCTAAGGATAGCTTAAGGCTATTTATGCCGAAATATGACTAATAGAGCCCATCTCCAGATATCATTGGTGCTTGCTGTGGCACTGTTGTGGCATAGCAGAAAAATAAATATATATATTTTAAAATACAGATTTGGAAAGCATAATTCATCAGTTAAAAATCTGATCTAATTTTGGTAATCAAATAGATCATGTCCAATTTTTGCCTAGGGCAAAATTCATGCTTAATAAACCTGTGTGGAAAATCTTTTTTTATCTCATTAGGAGTCAAAACTTTCATTCAGACCAAAATGAAAATTTAATCTAAAGTGTTTTAATATAATGATAATAGCACAGTATGAGAGAATTGGAAACATTTAATCCTGAAAATATATTTTATTTAATTTGTAATGATTTAAGCTGTTTATGTATAAATTATGGGAAAATATTTTTTAAAGCTGAAATTGAAGTTAGTGAAACTTCACTTAAAAGTATTGCAAAGGACATCTCAACACTTTTGANGTTGGCACTGGCTGGATGCCAGATGCCCACCAAAGCCATTCTATCACTCTTCTCCTCAGCTGGACAGGGGAGAGAAAATATAACAAAAGTCTTGTGGGTCAAGATAAGGACAGGGAGATCACTCAGCAATTACCATTGCGGGCAAAACAGACTTGACTTGAGGAAAATTAATTTAATTTATTACCAATCAAATCAGAGTAGGCTAATGCATAATAAAAACTAAACCTTAAAACACCTTCCCCCCACCCCTCCCTTCTTCCCAGGCTCAGCTTAATTTCCAATTTTCTCTACCTCCTCCCCCCAAGTGGTGCAGAGGGACAGGAATGGGCTTTATGTTTAGTTCATCACATGCTGTCTCTGCTGCTCCTTCCTCCTCAGGGGAGGACTCTTCACACTCTTCCCCTGCTCCAGCATGGGATCCCTCCCACAGGAGACAGTCCTCCACGAACTGCTGCAGTGCGGGTTCTTTCCATGGGCTGCAGTCCTTCAGGAACAGACAGATCCAGTGTGGTTCCACAGGTCCTGCCAGGAGCCTGCTCCAGCACAGGCTTCCCACGGGATCACAGCCTCCTTCAGGCACATCCATCTGCTCTGGGGCAGGGTTCTCCATGGGCTGCAGGTGGATATCTGCTCCATCGTTAGCCTCCATGGGCTGCAGGGATCTGCCTGCCTCACCATGGTCTTCACCAGTGTCAACAAGCCTGGAGCACCCCCTCCTCCTCCTTCTTCACTGATCTTAGTGTCTGAAGAATTATTTCTTTCACATATTCTCACTCCTCTCTCCAGCTGCAGTTGCACGAGTTTTTTTCCCCCCTTCTTGAATATGTTATCCCAGAGTCACTACCACCATTGCTGATGGTCTTAGCCTTGGCCAGCAGTGGGTCCATCTTGGAGCCGGCTGGCATTGCTCTATTGGACATAGGCAAAGCTTCTTAACAGCTTCTCACAGAAGCCACCTCCGTAATCCCCCACTAGCAAAACCTTGACATGTAAATCCAATACACATGCGTATAAATGGTTCTTAATTTTGTCTCTGCCTTGGGGCTTTGCAAGTGTACTGGAAATATAGCATATTTTGGAGCACTGACATTTAAAGCTAGACTGGACAAAACACTAAAGAAAATACGGTCAGAAAAACCTTTTTTTATAAAGCATCATGAGATCTATTGATAAAAAGCAGTGTAAAAAGAGCCAGGTATTATTTATTTTTAGGGACAGGGACTATAATAAGATTACTGATACTTTTTATTCTAACTCCAGATTCTAAATCTTCTCTAGATACTGTCCATTTGTCAGTTGCAGGAAATTCACTGCACTGCTTACCAAAAGAGAGATGAACCAAAAGACTGAGCAGATTGCTGCTGTCTGCTCCCTTGCTTAGGCACTCAGAGTGAGAGCTATAGAAGAAACCTTCACCCTGGGGATACTCACATAGACTTTCTCCTGACAGTTCTGGATATCTGCAGGGATGAACGACACTGACTCCTGACAGATGCTCAGCAGAAGGCCTTTATTGCTAATTTTCTCTTGCTTATATAATTTCTTCATGTGTTCTCACGCAATCACGCGCCCACTAAACTTACAGTATTGGTCAGGTACCTTAAAGCACGCGCTCTATGCTAACTTATGATAGGTCATTCTAATTAGTGTGCTTCGCTTACTTTATCTAATCTTTCCCTGGCATTCTCCAAATTTCTACTTTGGCTGCTTACTTCTGCTCTGTTCTGCTTCAAGGACATATCAAACCCCCACAGATATCCAAGATAAGCATTTGCCTGTGGCTGATATTATAGGAGCCCCTGAGAAACAACATCCTTGTCATGCAACTATCACAAGTTGCATGACTTCTTAGAAGAGCCCATCAAAGAACTAGAAAACTGTTCAAGAGAGGACCTTGGAAAGTGATACTATGTGGAGCATTTCAACATATCTTCAGAAAGACTTCTCAGTAGGAATGCTCCAACGGTGAGGAATGGGATGCAGGACACCACCCACAAACTGTTTACTTTGCTGAGGTAAAAGCATTGGTATTTGATTATGAAGAGGAATGCGCCTGTAACGTACTGCCCTAGCTTCTCCTCCATCATAGGACAAAAACAACTATAGCTAAATCATGTCAGGTATGATTTATCATGACTGTGTTTTCTAGAACTTTGTTCCTTTCATGGCTAGTTAGTTAATTTTAGCTAACAGATAATTTAGACAGTTTACATGAACTATATTATTATTACGGCAATACATTTGCACTTTTACAGAAAAGAAGAAGGATAAGAAAATGTAAGAGTTAGCCACAGCTGTTCACAGCTCTGACTCAAGTCTGTTCTGATTGCTAAAGGCATGGTCATAATTCAAAATGATTCAATTCCAGACTCTTTTTTTTCATTATGACAATAATCAAGATTGGCACTAAGATGTGAATAGCCCACTTGTCTATAACATCTAAGAAAACTACAAACAAAGCACTCAAAAATGAGAGGCACTAAATTAAAATATTACCAGGTGAGTACTCAAAAGTTGGAAAATACCAGAATTAAGGTTTCAGATGTAACCCAATTTGACACCCTACATTTACGCATTATGATAACAGTCTCTGCATGATCACATTGTATTTTGTTAATCACCAGTCCCAGATTAGAGCAACCAGGCACAGAATAGATGAAAAGCCCACACTGGTGTGAGTGACCACAATTATTAAATCTCCTTTCTTTCAGCTCCTGCTTCATTAGCTTTGTACCTTTATTTTCTGAAAAAAATTACACTGGTATCCTACAGTCAACAATCTCTTTCATTACAAAACCTGATTTGCAGTCTGTGAAGTGAATGAGGAAAGAATGCTATGAAAAAATTGCATGCGCTAATGTAATTATAGATGGTAACACTTACATCTAAGACAGACTAATTAAGGCTGCATGGGCAACCTTAATTCTGACATTTTTCTAACTTCTGAGTAATTGACCTTGCAATCTCAGCACTCCTCATATATCAATTATAATTAGCTTTTAAAAACATGAAAAAAACACTGTTACTGAGATAGAAAAAAGAGAATAAATCTTTTCCTCTGGAACCAAGTTGTGCTTTTTTGAGAGTCAAATCCTTTAGAACTGCTATTCAGAAGGCTGCAAGAGGACCTACTGCAGGCAGGCCTGGTACCATTAATAGCCTCTACATGGGGTAGTGACTAGAAACGGGAATACACATCAGCACTGGGAGGTTTCCCAGATATTTTTTGTCAGGAGACAAATGTGAGGATTGAGAATGCCTGGGGGCAACCCAGGCTTGGTACCATTGTTGCTGTTGCCAGATTCTGCTGCTCTTGTTTTGCCTCTCCAGTACTTTCTTTCAACCTTTCTTATCCCGGTTCATTCCCCTGCTGTTGCCTTATTTTGTTTTCTCATTCTCCTGGGCCTTGGTCCTTGCACCTCTTCTTCTTCTGAGCTGTGGAGTGGCTGTTTCTCTCTGCTCAAGACTGCCCAAGCTCAGCCTGCCTGTTCTCAGACCTCATCTCCAACGACTTTTTAGCACCCAGAAGAAACAACTGCACTCAAACTCATACTCAGCTGCAGCAGCAAAGGCTCACAATATGCACCTGGAGTGCAGAACCTTTGAAAAATGAATCATGAAACTCTCTGAAGCTTCCACTAAAGGTGCAATTTTGGGGGAAGTTTTGGGTATGATTTAGCACTGGTCCACTTTCACACAGAGTCCAGAAGGTAGAACCACAATGACAGCTGTCAAAACATGAATGCCTTGCCTCCCTGTCAAGAATCACAATATTGCTTTTCTTACCAGTGTTTTTAATATGACCCTGCAATATCATCTCTCCAATCTCACTGTAAGAACCTCTTTATTCATGTCTTATTTATTTTTAAATAATTCAGAAACTCAAGATAGAAAACTTCAGTATAAATATTGGAGCATGGTAAACTTACAGATTCCATTAAAAAAAAAAATGTCACTGAGAAGATTTTTGAAATCAGTATCTTTATTCCACAGACAGTAATAAACAGAAGGCTTTGAGTTCCAATTAGCAAACAAAAAATTTAATTCACATCATATGAGAGGCACAGAAATAGAAATACTTATTTTAGAACATTTTGAAGTAAATAAAATGTCTTATTGCATAGATGAGTTGCTAGTGACAGTGGCAAATCTTGTTTCAGTTCAATCTTTGCTTGAATTCCCTTGTTTGTCTGGGGGAGGAGAAAATCAATATTTCTTTTCACATTTGCTTTTACATGCTAACACAGTGAACTAAACCTTGACCTGTAGTTAGCAACCAAAGTTACATAGGTTTTTCAAATTACTAAAGAGAGTCCAGGCCTAAGGAATTACATTGATAAAACAGAATCTGCTTTGGCCAAACTTGTTTTGGAAAAGAAAAATAAAATAAAAATGCCATTCTGGAACCCTGGTATAGATTCAATTTGATTTTGATGTTATAATGTTAGAGGAAAAAATGCCACCAGGAACTGTGACATCCTCAAGTGATACAGCCAAGATATTCTTAATATAGTATCAGAATTCTTCACCAGATGCTGCTCAGGGAGAACACCGTCCTAAGAATTAATGAATATAAATAAACAATAAATAAATTTAGAGTTAACATTTTCTTACCATTAAAACAATGAGATTCTGGCACATTTGCAAAGGTAATATATATATACAAGAGCATATGCAGCTGGCTTCTTCTCCCAGCGCATATATTTATATTTAAGCTTCTCATCCTGGGCTCCCCTTATCAGTGAGGGGGAGGCAGCAATTCCAGGGCACAGTAAGTCTCTTACTATACTAAATCTCTAAAAAAAGAGGCATAGCTATATAACAGGATCATGTGTAGTCATCTATGTTGTAATCTACATTGAACACCATCTCTGATGTCTCAAAGGCATTTTTTTTCAGCTGTCTTTTTGTTTTTCCAGATAAGCCCCAACCAGACTGTTCTAGTTTTCACTGACACTTTTCATAATTTTGATTTTTTTTTGTTTAAACATTCATCAGAAAAAGTGACTGGAATATTCCTCAAAATCAAATTCTGTTTATTCAGGGGAAAGAAGAGAAATCACCTGATAACCTTGATATTCAGTTACTCTTTTCAGAACCTGTTTGTTTATAGTTTGAAGAGTTAGGTTAAAGGAATGGTGAGTAAAGATAAAGACTAAGATTAATTTTGAATTTTAAGAAGTTTAGAAAAAATCAAGTAAAAAAAGAGTGGTGGATATTTTTCACTCTGTTTTATTTATTATTAAAAAGAGAGGAAAACAGAGGAAAATGGGTGGGTAAAAAGCATGTACTTTTAAAATAATTATTAAAAATTATTGACAATTTCCCATGGCATGTTGTTTTCCATTACATTTTTCAATATATTCTAAATATTCAAGGGTTTTCAGAGTGCATTTTCCCAAGGCAGAGATCATTTACATATGGACATGGAAAAACGTGGATCAAAGGCATTGCTTCTGTTGTCCATACTCTACAGAGCAGCAGCTAAAATAGTATCAGAAGGCAAATATTTACAGAATTAGTGGAATTAAAATAGAGTTATGAAGTAGCAAATAAGAACATTTATGAGAATGAGAAAAATAAATGAGTTTATTTTCAACTGATCACTATTTGTGGATTGGATGAACAGGAGAACAGTTATCAGTTAAGTGATGGAAATAAAAGTGAGTCATGTTGTATTGGGTTAGACCTGCTAACAGCCAAACTCTCACCCAGCTGCTCATTTGCTCCCCTCTCCCACAGGATGGGGAGAAAGCAAAAAGAAATCAAGAAGACTCATTGGTTGGAGATGAAGACAGATTAATAGGGAAAGCAAAAGCTATGCGTGAAAGCAATGCAAAATATGGCATTAATTCATTACTTCCCATCAGCAGGCAAATGTCCAGCCACTTTCTGGGAAACAGGGCCTCAACACACATAATGGTTGCTTGAGAAGACAAATGCCATAAAGAGGATGCACACACAGAGCACTTCCCCTGATCTTTTACTGCTGAGCATAGCATGCTATGGTATGGGATATCCCTTTGGTCAGCTCAGGTCAGCTCTCCGGGTTGTATCCCCTCCTGACCCCTTGACCATCCCTGACTCACTCATTGTGGGGTGAGGACAGGGCACAGCAGGAAAGAGAGAAAGCCTTGGTATTGCGTGAGCACTATGCAGCAATAGCCAAAACACTGCTATGCTATCAACACAGTTTTATCCACAAATGCAAAGCAAAGCACTATATGGGCCGCTATGAGGAAAGTTAAATCCATTCCAGCCAGACCTAGCACGCGTCTACAGAAAATATTCTAAACACATGTTCAACACAACAGTATTTTTTATTTGAAAGATTTTGCAAGAAAGAACATTGAAGTCTCTTATCCTACTTTAACTGGAGTCTCATGTTTTCTGATCCTTGCTTTGAATCTGCAAGAACATTAGGTATCTCCACACCAATTAATTATAGCCTGTGACTTTGCAAATCACTATTCACATCCAAACAAGTTATATTCAGCTACTTAAAACTTAACTATTAAGGCTGAAATGCTATGTTAACTAAGGTAAAATAAATATTAACCTCATCTCAATGTACTGTTTTCCAGGAGTAGGCTTAAGCAGACAATAAAACAACACTGGATGATGGAATTTCTATAGGGCGGGGAAAAAAGAAAAAGAGTACTTATTGCAAAAAATAGTCTAAGATACTTAATTTTACAAATTAACTTATGAAATGTCAATTCCTGCCCCCAAAATTCATAGTAATATTGCAGCAGAAATTGGAGGCAAAATTTTTCTTGGAGCCAAACTCAAGAACATGCAAAAGAAATAATGATGCATGTAGACTCAGAAAGACACAAATAACTTACTGCAGTGTACAGTGTCAGAATACCCTGGCAGTCTGTCTTATTCATGGAAAAAGGTCCCAATAGCTAGAGGACATGGTGTCAGAAGGTATGCCCACATATAAAGTAGGCAATCTAAATAGTGTTTTCAGTGTATAAGTCTTCTTCACAACTTATGTCTTGATTAGAGAATCTTTTTAGTACAGGCTCAAGTCTGAGTCTACCAGTCACATTGGTACTTTATAAATTGTGTCTCGGTGACTATAATGACAGAAGGTTTAAGATCCTCACTGTGGGTGATGGCAAAAGAATAGCCAAGGCTTTTTCTAAGAATAGCTTTCCTCATGGCTATGCTGTTCCTTTGGACTCTAAGTCAATGACAACAATAAATAATAATTTAGAGCCCCCCCCAACATCTTATCTTTATGAGTTAAGGGTCCACTCAGCAGCTCCACTGTGGGAATGAAATACACCTGTGTGAATAAATCTGCACATCTAGATCAAATGTGTGAATAAGAGACTTGCTAGGTGTTGGGGGGCTGCATAATATACAAGAAAATAGGAAGAGCATACTGGACCAGACTGAGGGGCTGCTTGCTGAATGGTCTGTCTCTGACAATAGAAAATGGCAGCTGATTAGACAAAGCCTGTGAGAACCAGGCAAGCCTTTAAGATACAGGCTTATTCTATATTTTTCCTCATCTATCCTCCCAGCTTTCAGCAGACTGTCTAGGGATTTCTGGAGCCAGAGACATTTTTGTTTGCTAAAGCCTTGATGCGTTTCTCTTCCATGAGTTTGTCTTATTGCTTTTTGAACCGATTTGCACTTTTGACATCCAGAATACTGCTTGGCAGAGTTTCCACAGTGTATGTATTCAGGTAAAAATACATTTCTTGTTTGCTTGTTTCAACCTGTTCAGTGTTGATGTCATTTGATGCTCCCTAGTTCTTATACAGTTAGAAACAAGGAGTGTTTTCTAGTCTTATATCCCAAAAGACTTGAAGTCCCAGCTAAATTTGATCCTACAGGAATCACATATTTCTGAACTACAATTTAAGTTGCTATATCATTCTGTTACAATGAATACTTTTCTTTCACAGAGACCAGATTCATGTTCAGGAAAATTATTTTTCACTGTTTGGACAACCTGCCCTCAAAAGAAACTTATATAAAGATCAGTATAATGACAGGTTCAGATTTGTTGTTAGAATTACCTGTCAGATACTTAGAGAGAATCAGGTTAGAGGATGTTCATTCTTTTACTAATCAGAAATAATAATAAAAAAACTTTCCAATTTTAGTGTTTGACAAAAATTGTTGGGTTTATGCATTTACAAGAAATAATAGCATCATTCAGAAGCACTCAATACAATGTTTCATAAGTGTAATGTAAGGTATTACAAATTCAAGTTTCAGGCAAAAATACATTGTTTTTTATCCCGTAAATAAATGGTTGTTCTATGGCAAGCTATCCCAATAAATTTTATCCATAACCCCTAGAAAATTGCAGAGAAAAGACAGAACTATCTGGTTGTATTCAGTGTGAACAGAGAAATTAAAATGATCATGACATAAAGCAATCATGCTTAATAATCCTTTTACCTTTCCTGCTTAACTCTGCCTTGTCCAGAAATTCTTATCATTCTAGTAATTTACAGTGCTGTATAAAAGGATTTTCTGTACTCCTAATATGATTTTAAAACAAATCCAGAAGCCTGGGAAATTTATACATGTCCTCAGTGGAGCTCCATTTTGGAGTTTATTTGTGAAGATATGGCAAAGAGACATTGTTTCAACTCTCCCGTCCCCACTTTTCTGTCTTAGGCAGCTAAACCACAACTACGTTCTACGTTATGTATAGGTATATTGAATGGCTGAATAATATACAACTTCAGGTTGTAAAGTTCTAAAGACAAAAGACAGGAAAGAGTTAGTAAATTAATTGCTTGCATCGTTGACAGATGCTCCAACCTGAGCTGGCTGGGAATAGACATGCTTACTAGAACAGATAAGAGAGAAAGTATAAAAGGAGCTACAGTCTTTGCAAAGTTTCTCAAATATCTGCCTAAAAAGCATCTATATCACACAAGATGCAAGTCATCCTAAACAAAGCAAGCTAAATCATACACATGCTGTTAGAGTTTCCAGCACCGGGGGACGTAAGGTGGATTTATGTCCTGGTTTCAGCTTAATTCAGAGTTCATTTTCTTCCTAGTAGCTGCTATAGTGCTGTGTTTTGGACTTAGTATGAGAATAATGTTGAACAACACACTGATGTTTTTAGTTGTTGCTCAGTAGTGTTTACACTGGTCAAGGACTTTCAGCTTCCCATGCTCTGCCAGGGGCACAAGAAGCTGGGAGGGGGCACAGCCAGGACAGCTGACCCAACCTGCCCACAGGGCTATTCCATACCATATGGCGTCACGCTCAGTATAGAAACTGGGGGGAGTTGGCCGGGGGGCAGCGATCGCTGCTCGGGGCCGGGCTGGGCATGGGTCAGCGGGTGGTGAGCAATGGCATTGTGCATCACTTGTTTTGTATATTCTTTTATCATTACTATTATTATTATTTTCTCTTTCTCTGCTGTCCTATTAAACTGCCTTTATCTCAACCCATGAATTTTAGAGGTTTTTTTCCCAGTTCTCTCCCCCATACCACTGGGGCGGGGGGATGGTGAGCGAGCGGCTGTGTGGTACTGAGTTGCCGATTGGGGTTAAACCACAACAACATCACATATTGCAAAGAATCATGAGGTACTTTTGAAATTCAATATTTAAAAAACAATATTCAAGAAAATCAGACCTTGTGAATTTGGAATCCTTAAGGATTAGCTTTTTAAAAGAAAGTTGAAATTCATATATAGTGATGTATATCCAAGATCTGAAACTTTCCAAGAAGGGCACAAAATATCCACAAAAGCTATGAAAAAAATCATTAGAGATGACAATCATGGAAAAATGATAGTCCTATTGCAGGTATTCTTGTGTAAATACTCTAAATGCTATTCAAGATGGTTCATTTTAATTATTGCCATGTTCCCTTCCGACAAAAAACTCTGTCAGACTTGGGTGATAATGGTAATGAAATACAAGCCAGTGGATTATTGAAATATGGAACTTTCCACACAAGGCATTAAATGAAAGAAATGTTGACAAAGTAACCTCTGTGTTTACTTTGGTTTGATGTGTTCTTTATTCCCTATATATGATGGAATGGATATAAATTCTCTCTCCTGGATGGAGACTCCAATTTAAAGCCAAAATACTGCGAATAAGATATGCTTGGTAGAGAAGTGGAAACAGGCATACAGCATGAAAAAGTGATTTTTGCCACTTACATTTTGAAGCAAATGTTGTAATAGAGAAACAATTAGGAGACAACAATTCAAGATGAAAAGGTTATTCTGAAACTCATATTCTGCACGTGGAATTGCCGACATAATTTGCTGTTGCAATTTCTGTCTTTGTTGAATGTCAACAAGATCTGTACATATGTTGTCAACTAAACAGACTGTCCTGAATATTGCAAAGGGACTGACGAATACGATCCCTGAAAATCCTACTTGTGCTTGGTAAAAGAGATGACATTTTTATCACAAAATCTGCCATAAATTGTTAGCATTGTAGTATAACTATTATTTCCACTGTTTTCTATGAGCCTTGTGAGGAAATAATATCAATTTGCACTACCTAATAAATTCACATGATCCCACTAACAAATCTTTTTTTT
>VZTL01066164.1:0-30719 GCA_013400535.1 Scopus umbretta | reverse complement strand
TTTTTTTTTTTTTTTTTACCAGTCTATTCAACTCAAACCTCTTTGTACTTCCAAAATTTACCCAGCTCCAGGTTTCAGGTATCCACTTTGCAAGTGCATAGTTCTATTTATCTTATATTTTAAATTGGTACTGGGTTAAAAAAAAATAAAAATCTCTTTATTAATTTGAAGCCTGGAAATTGTGTTGTTATATAACCCTTTCTGGTGTCAGGTACTAGAATTAAATAAGTCATTGTCATGTAAGGCACAACATTTTCTTAGTGAAAGTCAGTCATGACATTTAGACCAAAACATCCTCCTATTTAGAGGCTAGATACAGCAAATAATGGTTGGGGTTTTTTTTTCATGTGTTTGTTTAATTTTTCTCAAAGGACGTTTGGATGTTTCTGAGAATAAAAAAAAGTAATTGTGCTTTCCTTTGCTGCAAGATCATGTTCTCTAAAAAATAATTCAGAAAGATATTTGAAAGAAGAAGGGAACTAGCATAATTGCCATGTGCCTCCTTCTTTATATAATGTTCTACAATGCTTTAGAAAGAGTCAGTAAGACTTCTTTGGATTTTGAGATAAATAAAAAGTACTGTCAGACATCCTTACCTTGCAAATCTCAACTTTACAAATCCTACTGGTGTCAGTAGGAGTCAAGTGACATATTTTCACAGAACTATAGCACAGTGGCTCTGAAGCTTTCACCGATCCTTTTTCTCCAAGTTATGACAAATGAGCATATTGGCTATTATTAGAAGCCCAGAGTGTGCTGCTGTTTTGTACTGGACTGCTACAACACCCTCAGATAAAAAATACACTTTATTACTCAAACTGGATCATGTTTTACTCACATGTATGCAACTATTTTCAAAGCAACTTTAAATTTGGTCATATAGTGCTAGAAATAACACAATTTGTACTCTGATTTCAATATGTATCATGTATGCATTAAAAATTCATTAGTTGTTTCTTTTTTCTGGAGACTTTTTGGTTTAGCCTGTTAAACCATTATTTTGATAAATGATAAATTATAAATTTTGAAACCAGTTCTGATCACCATGACATCACTCTCCAGCTAGCAAAATAAAAGCAGAAGACATGCAACTATGAACTAAAATGTGGCCTGTAAAATCTCAAATTCCTCCTAAATGACAACACAGTAATTATTAATTAGAAAAAAATCCAAGAAATATTATATTTTCATGATAATGTAAATGCCAGAAAACATCAATAATTGCATAGATGTTCATGTATAAAAAACATAAATTAATACTAAGATGTTTTAGTAGTGTGTACTGAGTATTATATTAATAATTCATACAACTAATTAACCATAATTAAGTAAATTGCAAACAACTGAAAACCAGTGTTAACAAGTGGTGCATGCAGTTTACTTTGAAAACCACTATTAAAAATCTTTCAATTTACGTTATGTCTTCTTTTACAGCTTAACGTTGTAAAACAACCTCTTCCAAACTACTGACCTGGGAAAGCAGATTGCAGCAAGAACCTAGCCATTTCCAGTGTTCTTGATGTTAGTCCTCTTTCACATGCTGAAGGATGGGACAGTTCAGAACTGCTCAGTCTGTCAAAAGAATGTGCCTAAATTTGTAATTGCAGTTCAGTGGACAAGAGGTGGCAGACCTAATTTCTTAACAAAAACCCACAGTCCCACTGGAATGAGGAAGCTGGAAGGAGGTGATGAGGTGTGCTTTTTCCTGAAGGCTTCCCTTCCAGGCACCAGTGGCTGGTACAGTGCTCAGTTGAAGGTTACTCAGCTGAAGTCCTACATGAAGATAAAGCAGTTGCATCTGGGGCTTTCAAAAGCTAGCCTGTGGTGCAGCAAACCGGCTGGACAGGTTGAGGTCCCTCACTTGGTCAGGGGCCAGGGTAAGAAAAAAGGAGTTTCACAGGTTCTCTGAAGCTTGTCGAGTTGCTTAGTTGTTGCAGCGATGGCACAGGAAGGGCTGAGAGCCTTTCACAGGAATACACTGGAAAGTACAAGGAGTCTGAGACTTGCAATATATATGCTTTCACTTAACATCTGCTGCCAGTAGACCAAAAGCAGAAGAGCTTATCTCATAAATGTGGGTGAAGGCCAAACTTCATGATTGCTTGACCTCCAAACACATGTCCAGTTTAAGTCAGTGATAGAAGCCCAGAGATGAATTGAAAGCAATGTTTCCTCCATGTTAGAGACATTCCTCCATGTTAGAGCATTATTGCTCATATCTACATTGCGCCTACGATAAATGCAATAGAAATCCTCCTGTTGTCTAGGCAGAGAAAGAAAATAGCAAAGTTTTAACTAAGGCTTAATTATGAAAAGTCCAATATATACAATAGCTCTGTCACAACACAGAATTGATTGTGACCTGTAATGAGTTACTCTTCACACACTCTGTGTGGAATAATTGCTGGGGATGACTTAGAAATTAAACTTATATTCACATTTATAGGAAAGGTACAGCATTGAAGAAACTTCCAGAGTGGAGTACGGCTGACATGCAAGGGATCCATTCCACAAAGTTCCCTAGGCAACCTTCGATGTTGGAACACCGGAGGAACTTGGTGTGATGGNTCCAAAGAACCTGTGTCTGTGTGTCTGCTGCCTTAATAAACTGCATCATTTATTAATCTAGCCGTGATAGTTCTCATCGAATGCGACTAGACTGAAGGTGTATTGCGTTGTGAGTGCCTCTGTGATTGTGATAGTTCAGTACACTGAACACAACTGGACTCACGACGAGTTGGGCATCTGCCCAGTTACTTTAGCCTTTTAACACAGCAGAAGAAATAATATATCCTTTGGACACAAACCGTTGGCCACGTCTGAGACTAGGACTGGATCTAGCCGCACCTAGTCTCCTCTCTGAGAAGGAGTTTAGAAAGCAAGGAGATCCTTTCCGAACCTTGTGACTCCATGGGAGGGTGTCCCTGAACGTTGTTTATTTGTACTCCTCTCCTATGAGAGAAGTGCACTCCCGCTCTTCCTGCGACACTGTGCTATGTATAAGAATGAAATTTCCTGTCTTCCTGAGCTCACTGAGTGCCCAAAGCTTCATTTGCAGAATGAATTACTTTTTAATCCAGAGGGGGGAGGGGGAGCAGGGAGAATGTCTGTGTATTTTGGATACTTCCAGGGCTATGCATCAGATAGAAAGAATTTTTCAGTCTCCCACTTTCAGCCATGGGCTCCCAATTCCTTTGCAGATCTGCCCATAAATGTCTGTGGATTTTAAGCAAACAGTTTTTTTATACTGAAAAACACTTCATTAATCATGTAGATTTAAAATTTGGCTAATATTCTCTTACTCTGTAAACTGATCTATAAGCCTTAAAATACAGAATAATGATCTATCCTCTAAAGTGTAAATAAAATAAATTATCAAATATAAACCATATAACCAACAAAAATAATAATAAAAACCAAGTAAACTATCTAAAGGAAAATCCATCTTCATTTTTAAACTAAACTAAACATTTATAAACTAAACGTTTATAAACTATTCAGACAAGGAGGACTCATCAAGGCATAGAAAGTAGACACTATTGGTCTTCTGGCATTTAATAGCTAAGTGACATCTCTGCTTATTTATCTTCTTTACACTGTAAATGGCTATTTTTATTGTCTCTGAATTACTGAATGGTCACACAATTGTGCTTTTATCAGCAAGCATGAAGTACAGGTTTTCCATAATTACAAAATTTTATTAACTACCTGCAAATTTTGCAGTAAGTGCAAGCCAGAAAAACAAGTGATATAATTTTCATATACAGTTAAAATAACAGCAGGCAAGAAATAAAGATATGCATTAAGTCCTTGATGAATATAGCACATGGAACAGCTATAACTCACTTGAAAGTTTTCTATTATTTCTGAACTCTAGAGTGGGGGAGGTTTACCTTGCCTGCTGCCAGATCCCCACCTAGGGACACTCTCACTCCCTTCTTCTCAACAGGACAGGGGAAGAAAATACTATGGAAAAACTTGGGAGCTGAGATAAAGGCAGTTGATTACTAGTTTATTTATTACTGGGCCACTATGAGGAAAGTTAACTCCATCCCAGCCAGACTCAGTATATAAATACATCTAAAATAATCAATTACATGCTGTAATTCACTCTAAAAGTAGAATAAGGAAGGTAAGCACTGAGTCTAACATGGGATAACAAATGATTCACAAATAATTTTTCAGAAACATTTTCAATGTTAATATGAGAAGAGCCAGTTCAGGGCTTCTTAGTAGTGTAGGCAAAGTTAAATTTTGCCACTGCAAGGATGAAGATCAAATTAGTACACCCTGGAGAGACAGACTGTCCTTTGGCTGTCACTGATTGATGGGGAGAGCTAGTCAGATGTGGCAGTCTGAGAGCCAAGATTACTAATGCTGGGAGGCCCTTCAGGTCCCCAAAGCCCTCTATGCCCAGATCATTCACTCAGCAATGAGAGACGCAGCACACCCACCTCTCTTTGAGACTGGCATAGGTAGAGTAGGCAGCAGTCATTACCTCCCCTCCTGAAGTGATTTAGAATCATAGAATCGTTCAGGTTGGAAAAGACCTTTAAGATCATCAAGTTCAACCATAAAAAAAAGTTATTTACCACATCCCTTCTAGAACTAAACCCAAATCTACACTTTCCAATGTTTATGACACAAGAACCAAGGTAAGAACCAGATCCAGGACAGTGACCGAGTTACCTCATATCATTCCCTACATGCATTTGTGAAGCTCCATCATAAAGCTGGTCAGAAGGAATATTGCAGCAAGCTGTTCTGCGGCCTTCACCAGTCAGAAGTAATTTGTTTGTAATTTCCATCTCAAATTTGTTTCTGGGCATTTCATACCGATTTCCTCACCTGTAAACCTGATTGCATTGTCTCTCCTTTAGGCAAAGATTTATCTATTGGACTGAGACACAAGTCTACGGTGGACTTGGGAGAAAAGGGGTTTTGGAGTTTTAGCCCTGCCCTGCTACTGACCCATGGTCATATGTGTTCACAGTTTTTCTGACAGTAACATGAACACAAAACTGACCATCTTCTTCAAGAAAGCTGGGCTACACCAATGCCTGCAAAATATCATATTCCTGGGAGCCTTCAACAGTTCTTAGCTTTTCTTGATTTTCCAGGGATTTTATTTACAGAAAATACGGTTTTCTGAATAACGCCCAGAAGTTAGGGCAAAATGTTGGCAGTTCTCTGAGAAAGCTGGGCCCTTTTAAGTAAGCCTGGATCCAGCACTGGGAGCCAAGATGAGGCCACAGCACCCTTCTGCTGTTATAAAGAAGCGACAGCTTGAAAATGTCATTTCTGAAAGAGTCTGGCATTTCACACTTTGGTCTGGTTAAAATTAAAACAACAAAACAAAAGCATTAGTGAATTTGTTTTGTATTCTTTCTGCAGGATAGCACACTTAATACTCTCAATATAGTGCTTTGCTTCTGAAGTATAATGCACAGCTATATAGAAAGGAGGAAAAAACACTAAGTTAAACAGTTCAGAAACTCAGGAAGGTGAAATACCATATCAAAAATGCAAAAATAACAACTTCATTGGACTGAGAAAATTTAGATGATAACTTCCTTCTACTCTCCTTTATTTTTTTATTTTATTTATTTTTAAATAGCTTTTATTATGTCAAAAATTACTTGTAAATGACTGAGGTCCAGTTAAATAAAGCTAATATTTTTCAGATCAAAAGTAACATGAAAACTGGGATTTAGATTATCTAGCTTTAACCACAAAAATGTTAGTCTTCTAATTTAACTAGTCATCTAGATTACTTCCACAGTAAGTAAAAGAAACAGGCATCATCCATGAGCAGTTTACACAAATTATGTTAGATGTCTAAGGCAAAGGAAAGACGGGTCAATGACTAGCTTAGCTCCTGAGTGGAGTGAATAAGTGAGATGAATCTCATAACACCTCTGAAACATAGGCCTTTTTTTTTCTCTCTTTTTTTAAATAGCTGTATCTTTTCATGGACTGTTCATCCTAATAATGATTCTTGATATCAGACCAATAAACATACTGTCAGCTCTAAATTTTCTATTCAACGTAGAACAGTCTCTGTTTCATCATTACAAGATGGCCATATGTGCGTATGTCAGCATCAATCACAGCACAATGTATTTTCAAATTGTTTAAATATTTGACAGAAACAGAAAAGAAAGCTGCACAAGTGGTGCAGCTCGGTGGTGACTAAGCACAAAACATAATGGAATCCATTTAAATTACATTCTTAAAAAATTAAATCAAAATGCTGACTTCCATGTTTCTGCCTTTAAATTAACAGCTCATAATCCTTTGTTCATAAACAACCCCATTTTAATCCTCCTCATGTACTACAAAATCAACTAAGGTCAAGATATAGGTTCATATGATTTTCCCTCTTTATATCTTAGTTGCTTAATCAATTAATATATTTTTCCATTACTCTTTGTTTGATTAAAACACTACACAGAAAAACAATTTTAGCCTGAGACAAGAATGATAATGAAGTTTTGAAGTTTGATTTTGAGGCTGGTGTGAAACTTTGATTTTCCCCCACTGTGGCCTTTTGGGTCACGTGAAAAAAACCCACACAAATTAAAATGTTATTCATTGGCATTCACCACATTTCATAGTTTACGTAATAGTAATTTAATATAAAATTGGAAACTTGCAAATTATTTATCAGGTGTGCAAATGTACACTTGTGATATTGAATGTTTAGTTAAAAAGTACCTAATGAAGGCATATAAAGTACAAGGTTTTAATAGTTTGCAGTCTTCTGTTCATGCCATAACTATCATTTGTCATAGCTGTCTCATACCTCTTTCATAACCTCTGCATAAGAAATCAAAGATCTCAGAGCTGCTCCTGTTGAACAGGTGTCCATCGTGACAGGAACTGATGGTACATGTGCATGTAATCTCAGTAGGAAAGTAAGTGATTAGAGGGATATTAAAGAAGCTATTTGCACTTTCCAATGTTAGACATCCGTCTTAGGTAGCTAAAGGCTCTGTTGGCAAGCAAGGATGGTGTCGCTTGAGACAACTGATGAAGTTGTTACCCTTTCCTGTCCATTCAAACTTACTGCTGCACAGATTTCTGAGCTCTTTGTCAATCACCTCCTGATTGCAGGCTAAATTCAGTTAGGGTTTTTTTCCTCAGAAAATTGCACCATAAACTCTTGTTACTGTGGATTTGATTAATGTCCATTTCAGATGTCCCTCCAGCAAGGGTAGAGCACAGAAGGAGGCTGGCCACTCATCTGAGTTAAGCCATTCCCACCCATCAATCAATGTCTGTAGTTTATAACAGGATGTCTTAAGGAAAAGTGGTATTAGTGATATCTTACTGTAAAAAGCTGAGAAGTTCAGAAATTGATTAATGAGCAGGTCATGAGTCCATGAAGTGAGAGCAAGATAGAGAGGTGGGTGTAGCATTCTAAGGCAAGTTCTCACCACTCATCCATCAGAGCCCTATGTTAGCAGAAGAGTCACTTCAGCATCCCTCTTTAGTCCATGGAGAAAAAGGCTTCTCTAAGGGCAAGCCAAAGCTGGAAGCTGACTAACTTGGCTCCACTCAAAGGGAATCCATTTCTTTCCTTTGACTAAATAGGAGGACTAGAAAGTTACCTAACTTAAACCCAGAAGTTAGACTTTGTGAGTATTCCTTAAGAACAAATAAATAGTCCTTCAAAATCTTGGCAAAGCCTGTTGAAGGACCAACATTCTCACAAATTACTTAGCCAGTAGCTACGCATTGCATCCCTTCCACAAATACAGTGAACAGTGCATTGAAGTCACTACATACCATGGCTTTTCCTGAAGAATACATCAAAAAGTAATGAAGAAAAGATGTAGAAAAAACAGTTAGATTCACCTTTCTTCTGCTGCTCCACTTCCAAGCCTAGCAAGGACCAAGCAAAAAGTTGACAGGTATTATAGTAAAAGCCAGAAAGTACATTTGATTTTCTAGTCTTTTTTTTTTTTACATTGGCAGTCTATATTTATCTGTTGACCTCTGCATTCCATTCAGGTTATTCAGGAACAACACAATAAAAAGTGATTCTGGCCCTGAGAAGGCAAGCCATGTTCTGATGTTGAATTTTCCATGCCCCTTTATTTCATTCTGTTTGAGAATATAGAGTGGACAGCATTCAAAACATTTTTATCTCTGAGTATAGACAGGATGAGATACACAAGTATTAATACTGAAGTATAGGACTGAAGATATATAGTTTCTTCTTTTCCTAAGCTTCATTGGAAAATTATTCTTGAATCAATGCGGTCACAGCAATGATGGGTGTCACACATAATGTATGTTGCTGTAATAATAAGTGGCTCTCTTGTTATGAAAATTAGTTTTCCACTTAAATTGGCAAACATTCAGCCATGGAGGGGAAATTATTATTGTTTTATTTTTACTCTTTTTGCAAGAGCTCAAGGGAAATTTTGATCAGCAACTTTACGACAGTGATAAGACTAGGGATTCAAATGGTTTCAGACTTAGTTTTCTTTTGCTGTTTCAGTTTCAACTGACCACAAAGCTCTACGCATACTTGTGATTTAGCCCCTGTTGGCAACCAAGCACCACACAGCTGCTCGCTCACCCTCCCTCCCCTGGTGGGAAAAAAAACGCAAGTGATAAAACTGCTCACCACCCACTGACCAACACCCAACCCATCCCCGAGCAGCGATCGCTGCCCCTCCAGCCAACTCCCCCCAGTTTCTATACTGAGCGTGACGCCATATGGTATGGAATAGCCCTGTGGGCAGGTTGGGTCAGCTGTCCTGGCTGTGCCCCCTCCCAGCTTCTTGTGCCCCTGGCAGAGCATGGAAAGCTGAAAAGTCCTTGACCAGTGTCAGCACTACTAAGCAACAACTGAAACATCAGTGTGTTATCAGCATTGTTCTCAGTATTCTAAGTCCAAAACACAGAGCTATAGCAGCTACTAGGAAGAAAATGAACTCTGAATTAAGCTGAAACCAGGACAATACTGAATCATGAAATATATATTTTATTTAAGAGCAAGGATATAGAGAGAGCAAGGCAACTGTGGTGAGTTAGACAATACTAGAAACATCTCCTCTCAGCAGGGTATATTAACCTGCAGTGAGCTTTCTGCTGCCATGGTAGACCGACTGCAAGTCTTCAGGATAGTTTGGTATCTCTACATCAAATTACAGTTTCAATTTACTCTTAGACCTACATTTCTAACTCAGAACAACCATATTTTTTTCTTATGCAACATTACTGGAAATAATATTAGAGCTGATTACACTGACTACTCATGGTATAAACATAACATAAACATTTTATNAAACCCAGAAGTTAGACTTTGTGAGTATTCCTTAAGAACAAATAAATAGTCCTTCAAAATCTTGGCAAAGCCTGTTGAAGGACCAACATTCTCACAAATTACTTAGCCAGTAGCTACGCATTGCATCCCTTCCACAAATACAGTGAACAGTGCATTGAAGTCACTACATACCATGGCTTTTCCTGAAGAATACATCAAAAAGTAATGAAGAAAAGATGTAGAAAAAACAGTTAGATTCACCTTTCTTCTGCTGCTCCACTTCCAAGCCTAGCAAGGACCAAGCAAAAAGTTGACAGGTATTATAGTAAAAGCCAGAAAGTACATTTGATTTTCTAGTCTTTTTTTTTTTTACATTGGCAGTCTATATTTATCTGTTGACCTCTGCATTCCATTCAGGTTATTCAGGAACAACACAATAAAAAGTGATTCTGGCCCTGAGAAGGCAAGCCATGTTCTGATGTTGAATTTTCCATGCCCCTTTATTTCATTCTGTTTGAGAATATAGAGTGGACAGCATTCAAAACATTTTTATCTCTGAGTATAGACAGGATGAGATACACAAGTATTAATACTGAAGTATAGGACTGAAGATATATAGTTTCTTCTTTTCCTAAGCTTCATTGGAAAATTATTCTTGAATCAATGCGGTCACAGCAATGATGGGTGTCACACATAATGTATGTTGCTGTAATAATAAGTGGCTCTCTTGTTATGAAAATTAGTTTTCCACTTAAATTGGCAAACATTCAGCCATGGAGGGGAAATTATTATTGTTTTATTTTTACTCTTTTTGCAAGAGCTCAAGGGAAATTTTGATCAGCAACTTTACGACAGTGATAAGACTAGGGATTCAAATGGTTTCAGACTTAGTTTTCTTTTGCTGTTTCAGTTTCAACTGACCACAAAGCTCTACGCATACTTGTGATTTAGCCCCTGTTGGCAACCAAGCACCACACAGCTGCTCGCTCACCCTCCCTCCCCTGGTGGGAAAAAAAACGCAAGTGATAAAACTGCTCACCACCCACTGACCAACACCCAACCCATCCCCGAGCAGCGATCGCTGCCCCTCCAGCCAACTCCCCCCAGTTTCTATACTGAGCGTGACGCCATATGGTATGGAATAGCCCTGTGGGCAGGTTGGGTCAGCTGTCCTGGCTGTGCCCCCTCCCAGCTTCTTGTGCCCCTGGCAGAGCATGGAAAGCTGAAAAGTCCTTGACCAGTGTCAGCACTACTAAGCAACAACTGAAACATCAGTGTGTTATCAGCATTGTTCTCAGTATTCTAAGTCCAAAACACAGAGCTATAGCAGCTACTAGGAAGAAAATGAACTCTGAATTAAGCTGAAACCAGGACAATACTGAATCATGAAATATATATTTTATTTAAGAGCAAGGATATAGAGAGAGCAAGGCAACTGTGGTGAGTTAGACAATACTAGAAACATCTCCTCTCAGCAGGGTATATTAACCTGCAGTGAGCTTTCTGCTGCCATGGTAGACCGACTGCAAGTCTTCAGGATAGTTTGGTATCTCTACATCAAATTACAGTTTCAATTTACTCTTAGACCTACATTTCTAACTCAGAACAACCATATTTTTTTCTTATGCAACATTACTGGAAATAATATTAGAGCTGATTACACTGACTACTCATGGTATAAACATAACATAAACATTTTATTTTCTTTTTTTATTATTTTTTTAACAGAAATCCATCAAGGGGAAAGTTTTAGTTCTAGAAAACTGATATGGCATGGGATCCTGGTGGGAAAACAGGGAATTTGGCACAGTGTGAGAAATAGGCATGCTGAGGGTATTGATTTAAGACAGACTCTGATGATTAGTGTTTCAGAGAATTTTTCTATAAGGGAAATTCTATCTAAACTTACATTGCACTAGCTCTAGTGAATCTGGAAAGCATCCATGCAATAGTTTTAGATAAATCTGTTGTGCCAGCCCATGTGATTTGTGTTTCATTAGACAAAGACATGATCATATTTTCAGGATATATACTAGCAGACTGTGTAAAAGATTCTGTTAATTGAATCATAGACTCATAGAATCGTTAAGGTTGGAAAAGACCTCTGAGATCGTCTAGTCCAACCGTCAACCCAGCACCACCATTACTACAAAACCTTGTCTCAAAGTGCCACATCTATATGTTTTTGAACACCTCCAGGGATGGTGACTCCACCACCTCCCTGGGCAGCCTGTTCCAATGTTTGACCACTCTTCCAGTAAAGAAATTTTTCCTAATATCTAACCTAACCCGCCCCTGGCACAACTTGAGGCCATTTGGAATGTGTTTGTGTGTTTCTGGGGTTTTTATACAAGTGCTCCTGCCAAGTGAACATGGATGACATTGGTACATTAGCACAGCAATATAACAATACGAATAAGAAACAAAAAGCTATGAACAAAACTTTTTGAAATAGCCTTTGGTAAGAAAGGATTTTGGTCTAGCTTGGAAACAAAATGTCCTTAGGCAGATGAAGGAGTTAAACTTGGATGTGCACATGAACACGAATATACTACCTAACGAGTTACTGGAGAGAAGTCTTATCCAATGAACTGCATCATACTCCGGCTTTATTTTGTCTAGAGACCAAATAGCTGAATGAACATCTGATGCATCAGGCTAGATAGTTGGTATTTTTTGACAAAATCCAGATACATCACTGCCTCAGCACAGGCAAGATTTTAATGGTTAAAACTTGGATTGCTTTAGGCTGCTTCTATGTGAGGGTTTAGTGGACTTACTGTTTGATTTCAGAACGTACAGAAGCACTTTTAACAAATTACATCTGCCTACACCACTATATGCATATGTGTGGGGGGAATCTCATTCTACTGGGCTAATATTGAAAAAAAGAAAAAAAGCCACCTAGTTAGTCCTTAAAAGATATCTGAACATATTAAGCATTTAATCTTTAGTACAGTTTTTTTTTTTTAAAAAAAAAGTACATTCCCAAATAGGTCTGAAAATCTTTTCACAGAAATGGAAAGTTTACATAAACTTATTTCAAGAGCTTTACAAAATAAATGACTAGATAAGCCTAATTAATTACAATTTACTATATACCACCAAGACAGGAAAATATTATTGCTTCTAAATAAGTACTTGAAGGTTTAAAAAGTAAACATCAGTAATTTTAGAAACGTTTATTGATTTCGCAGATGGTTGGTTTTGATGGTGCCATGCTCATTTGCCTAATTTTAATGTTGAAACTTTACCAATGGGGTCCAGCCTGCCTACAAAATTTCTAGTCAGTTAGTGATTTTGGAGATGGGACATTGAGCAAAATAACTGTGGAATCTCAAACATTGTTTATGAAGGTATGTGTATGTACAGGTTTTGGCTGCGACAGAGTTGGTATTTTTCATAGCATCTTGTATGAGGCTATGTTTTGGATTTGTGCTGAAAACAGTGCTGATAGCACAGGGATGTTTTCATTATCGCTGAGCAGCACTTACACAGAGTCACGGCCTTTTCTGCCTCTCACCCCACCCCACCAGCGAGGAGGCTGGGGGTGCAGAAGAAGCTGGGAGGGGACACAGCTGGGACAGCTGACCCCAACTGACCTGAGGGATATTCCATACCATATGGCGTCATGCCCAGCAATAAAACCTGGGGGAAAGAAGGGGGAAGTGGGGGGGAACATTCAGAGTTATGGCATTTATCTTCCTGTTCTGCGTGATGGAGCCCTGCTTTCCTGGTGGTGGCTGAACACCTGCCTGCCGATGGGAGGTAGTGAGTGAATTCCTTGTTTTGCTTTGCTTGTGTGCACGGCTTTTGCTTTACCTGTTAAACTGTTCTTACTTCTACTCCTCTGATTCTCTTCCCCGTCCCGTTGGTGGGGGGTGACTGAGCAGCTGAGGGGAGCTTAGGGCTGTTGTTAATGCACAACAGTCTATTTCAAAGAGGTTGCCTGCATTAGGTATGTGATGTCATGTCATGTTCACTTTCTTGTAATTAGTTACATAGTTATCACGTATGTAAGTCACCACTGAACAGTTAACTTATTAATATTGATAACTGTCATAGCAATGTGAATATTAATTAAAGGTTATGCAGATGCTAAATGAAAAATAGCATAAATTAAATGCCAGCACAAAAAAAAAATCAAAATAGGCTTTTTATTCCCCATGTTTTGAAGAAAATCAGTTGGGAAAAATATCCCATTTTGCTGGAAAAAAAACCCCAAACCAGTTGTCTGTTCAGAAGTCTGCTAGATACCTCTTGCATTTCCTTTCAATTGCACAAACCCAAATATCAGCAGTTAAAATGTTCTTGACTAGAAAATAATAATTAGAGAATTAAAATTACTTTCTGTCTGTATTAGATTAACAATTGGGTTAATGTACAAGGGACTCAAGAAACAAAATGAAGGGACTGAAAAAAAAATCACTGATGTGATTTTTTAACAAAAGATTACTGCAAATAGTGTACTGACTCTACTGTACTCCTTTACTCTTCCCATTCTTTAACTCAGAGTCTGGTCTCACAGCTACAATCTAAGTAGGTTTGTATCCAACACAGGAAATATCTGAAGCAGTGTGAGAGCTGCTCTATAGGTTAATACAGAAATTACACTTATCCCTGGTAAATGGTTGGAGGGAAAGAAAAAGTGTGTATAGGATAAGGCTTAGATAATGCAGTTTGAGCCCTCATATAGCTGCCAAATTTCCATAATTTGCAGTTCAGGGACTTTTCCAAGCCAGAGTTTACATCCTCAGGTTCATGTTAAGCAGCCACTAAAGACCTATTCTTTGTGCATGTGTCCAATTCCTTTTTGAAATCATTTGTACTTTTGGCCTTCATAATATCTTGTGGCAATAAATTATATGCCCTAATTGTGATCTGTGTGGAAAAGAATTTCCTTCTTTCCCAAAACCTTTACAACACCTCCTAGATTTTTTTGGAGTATAAGACATGGACTGGATGCAAGAAAAGCCAGGAGAAAGAAAGGATGAAATGCCTATTCTGAATGGACAAGTAATAAAACCTAATCATCCTATACTGTTCTTACTCTAATGACTAGATATGTTGTCATTGCCTTCAGTGGGGGGAGGCACTGAATATGTTTCTATAGCTGTGCAACAAAAATGCTTTTGCTGTGTTTCTACAGATTTTGTTTCAGAAATTTCTGCACAGCCATTACAAATTTCATGGCACACATATGTTCTTATTGAAAAAGAGAAGAGCTTTAGGATTTGGAATTATCCTGAAAATCTTCTTTCTCCATTAAAGCAAGGATCTCACCTTCTTCAGAAAACCAGCTCTCCCTCCCTTGTCTATAGCACATTTTGCAACTTTAAAAGATGTTTTAAAGCTGGAACATGGTATATGGTTCCAGGTGGTTTTCCTGCTGGCAGGAAGGACTTCCTACAATCTGCAATTGCACTTCCTACAATTGCACTCACCCCTCACAGACGTTCTAAGAACTGTTGGATTAAAGAGATCAGTAAACCAATGCAGGCGAACAACTTGCTTTTTCCAATCTGGTTTCACAATTACTGACATAACTGCAAGGGAAGTGCAAGAATAAGAAAAGGTAGCTAGACAACAGATATTCCTGAATCTAGCATGCCTGTCAACCAAAAGTAAGTGAAAGCGTACCCCTAGCATCCCATCCTACATCTGCTCACTTGCTATGGAAATAAGACAGCAGTAACCAATTTATACATCTCAAGGCCAGAAGAGTGTCAGTGGCTGACATGATTTCTGCTAAACTGCCAGCAGCCATTGCTCTGCAGTAGCAGAGAATATTAATGAGTCTTAACCACAGTCTGCTCCAGGACTCCTTCCCACAAGGTGTTACAGAGAGAAGCATACTGCCTATCTTATAGGCAGCCTCCATATGGAAATTCCCTTTAGTTTTGTTTCAGGATATAAAAGATGTGGAGGATTTAACCCATAATAATGTGGTGGGTTTAGCTATCCATTGAAATGCCAACACTTGTCACAGAATAATTGTCCACATTGCATATGGTATCCAAAAGGGGGCTTTTGTAATGCAAGGCATACATAGCTCTACATGACATATTTCAACCGTTGATTTTTAGATTTATATAGTTCTATTTTTTGAAAGAACAAGATTAAGAAGACCAATCAAAATTTTATGTACTTCACTAGCAGGTAGCATGGATTTAACTACCTTTTTATTATTTGAACTGAAACACCATTTTTCAGTATTACACATTAGTTCTGAACTTGCCTAAGATCTTTTGGAAAAAAACAATTAAAGGTGCTTTGAAATCTGTCTTATTTAGTAGTTAGTCAAAAGAACAACTCAGTTATGTCTATAATAAACTCTGATTTATCAAGCTTATCAATAACCCATAAATGAGAGACTTCCTGGACCTTAAATGTTCTTTATAATATGAAAGTTTATTTCTTATGAAGTCATTTATTTCTCACCAGTAGCCATCCGTCATAGACAAACATAGCATTTCACAGAAGTAGCTTGTACTTTTCCTTTGGCCACTTTTGCTAAATTTGCAGTTGTCAGACAAATTATTTAAACAGTATCTGGTTTTACCTTCAACTTCTTGTTAACAGAAATAGAAAGTCTACATTACTGCTAGTCTACTGGATACTGATCCTGCCCTACTTAGGTTGAAATATAATTTGATGCACTTCAGAAGAGGGCCTAATAATACCATTTACAAACATAAAAATAAGTTTTGGATGGAAATTGTTGAAAACTGCTTGAATTTCAATGCTCTTAATGAACTGGACTGATGATATTGTATGAAATATGGCCAGTGTTTTGGAAAGTTCTCTCTTGCCTATGCCCATTGCAAACAGTGCTGTAAAACATCTGAAAAATGTATTAAACACTCAGAAAAGAGAGGGAATGAGAAACAAACAAACAAACAAACAAAACAAAACAAAACAAAGGAGAAAATGAATTTTCACAGTTTCCTTTTTTTCCTTTTCTTTTTCCTATGCAGATCTGTCATATCAGTTCTGCATTCTATCCAAAACTGCATTCTATCCAAAACTCTATCCGAAAGTGCTGGGTTTTTTCTTTAAGTTTCATGGGATTTTGGATGGTCCATTTAATGGAAAATCTTTGGCATGTTTCCCTTTGAGATTACATGTAATAACCACAGCTAAAAGTATATTAGGCACTTGCCTAGAATAACAAATTCTTGTGTGATGCATAACAGCCTCAGGAAAGCTCTTCTGTGTATTTTGGCTGTAGCAGCTCCTGGAAAAGTTGGAATGTTGCTGTTTCCACCTTGCTAGGCAATATTATGTTGATATCTCTGAGAAAGTGTATCTGCCGCAGTATATTGCTGCAGAGTTTGAGGAAATGTGGAGAGACAGCAGGTTGCAAAGGATGGAAGATTACTGTAAGTAGCAAATGACAAATTATGAGGACATGAAGGTATGTGTGAAATTTCTGGACCAAGGGAGGTGTTCTGTGAACCCTGAGGAACTGCCACTAAATTACTCACCTGATCCCAGCCTTCATGGAGGGATAAAGCTATAAATCTGACCCTTCTTGTGTACTGAAAACTTTAAAATCCCATCCTCCTTCTGGGTGATTATTCTAATGACTAAACTAGTAGGTACTAATAGGTAACACTATCTTGAGTGTTCAGTGTAGTTGTGTGAGTCACTGTAAACAAATAATCAAGACAGGTTCATCAAGAGGTTTCAACATGGAAATCACCATTTCATATATATATATATACCTAGTTCCGATGTACATACACATAATATAGGACACAACCCAGGTTTCAGGCCTTCTGAGCTGTTGAAAACCATGAAGGTCTTTTTGATCAGCAGGCTGGCTATCATTAAATCTGTAATTCTTTCGCTTTGCTGTACGGGAACAAAAGGACCCAGTTTAGATTTGTAACTTCTGGGATCTAGGATTGCAGACAGAAGCATTACACTTAGACATATCATTTTCACAGTCAAAATGATGAGTTCATGCTAAACTTCTGCATTTCTCTTCTGCTTATGCAGAACACTTTAATATAAATGAACATATAGTCATAGTACAAATTTGTACAGTGAAATAGATTTGACCTGTAACAGATGCATTTCAATTTCACTCAATATTTGTGAATTTGAACTTGCAAGCTATTTGTGTTGCTTCATGTTCTTTATTGGTTTTTTGGGTCTTGCTGGGGGTTTTTGTATTGCTAGTTTGGGGGGCAGGGGGTTGTAATATGAATTATATGCAAAGGTTATAGCTCCTGAAATAGATGCTAGAATGTACCACGTGTACACACATGCAAACAGCATTTAAACAACCATGTCAGATTAACAGAATGGCAATAAAGAAAACCAATTATCGATGTAAACAAAATCTTTTTTATTTTATTTTCAGTGCCAGCTAATACCTGAGACAATAAACCTCAGCCCTCCAGTCTGGGTCTTTACCTAGATCTTTACCTAAAACATTTAACTGGGCTTGAAGGAAAAGTTGAATAATATCCTATTTCAACTCTTTACAGACAATCAAAAATTTTTCCTTCCAATACACCTATTATTTTTCAAGTACATGGATTAATATATAGGAAGCACAGGGAGATTCTTAGTTTTCTCTTCAGTGTAATAACCATTTTGTTTGTATTTCCACTAGCATGTGCTTTTCTTGAAGTACATGGAGAAAACTACCTTCCAGAGGTATAGAAAGCCTAGAATTCTTATCCACCTCTTTGGGAGTTACAAGTCATTATTATCTTTTCTAATTAGATTACTAAAACTAGTAGCTGTCCGAAATAGAGGAAACCTGAAATCAATGATTGTTTCTAAAGTTTCCGGCATAGCTAACCAACAGGAGGGCCATAGAGGATGTCCGAGGTAAATTCAAGACATCATGATTCACTTTACATTACTTATTCTAGAACCACATTCAATATGCTGCAAAGAGATATGTACAGTGAATAAAAAACACCTCTTCTGCTTCCGACTGCTGCCCCTGTAAGTTCCCCATTAATTAGAAAGCATATTTCATTTGTATTATTTCTTTTCTATGTGTAGCTGCAGGCCAAGAGAAGATGTGCATATATTTGAAACATACTCACATTATTGATTACCAGTGCTTCAAGAATACTTCACCAAAAAGAACACATTAAATGTATTCCATAGGCAAATAATATAACACAATCACATGACTTAATTCTGTTAATTTAATAACTAGTTACTTTTATTCCCTTTATTTCCACCAATATAATTCTTTTGGTTTTAAGCAGAAAGCTTTAATAGGAAAAATATTTCTGTTTCATCTGCATTAAAAATGTCTTCAGAACAGCAGTCAGAAAAAGGAATGAGATAACATTAACCACCCATCTGGGAGTGATATGGGAATCACACGGGATGCTGTGCTTCATAATTTATTTCCTTCTCTCTCTTCACACCAGGGCAGCAGTAAAGCCAGTGCCGTTCACACTGGCACTAGTTGCTGTCTGCGATTTTACCTGCAATTCCTCTCATTCACTAACCCTGACCAGCTGTGGGCTCACAACCCCTTCCCTGATTTCCACAAGAGAAAATCCTTCCCACTGCTCCCGTGCTTCCACTCTCGGTTGGTGTTAGTCACCAGTCAAACTGACCATTGCGGGGAAAGGAAAGCCCATTCTTCATCAGACCATCTTCAGCAGATCATACCTGGTCTTTTGGTGGGTTTACAAGTGGTGCACTGAGAGCAATTAGTGCCTGAATTGAGCTACATGAGGATAACAACAGGCGATTACCCTATTTAACAGCTGTTAAGTGGTGTTAATTGCCGGCTATAGACCACAAGCTGAGCAATTTTGTGCAAAATGTACAAACAGAACAAAACAAACGGATGATGTAGGGGGAAAATGGGCCTGAAAAATCCCTCTATTAATCCAAAATATGCGTACAGCTGGAGAGATTATATGCATTGCTGTTGTGAACTATTTGTAGGAAAGTTAGTCAGACCCAACCCATTACCGAATTATCTGTGAATATACAGCAATTTCTATTAATTTCTTCATTATTCATAGTCATTTAATGAATGGTTTGTATGAACGTATTTTTTGCCTAAGGTTTTCTCCAACAGGGCTAGTTCCTGATAACTTCATTCTTATTGAACAGTGCCTTGATTTCTGTGAAGCAGAGTAAAGAATAAGGTATTTTTCAGAATCTAGCCTTAAATTATAAGGTAATAATCAGCAAATTATCTCTACAAATAGGAAGAAAATATCTCTAAATGAAATTATGTAGTTTCTTTTGTTCTCACTGAAATGTTGAAAATAACTGGAAAGTACAGACAAAAAGTCTTAGAGATGTTTTTAGATTTTTTTAGATGCTCCATTGGTTTTCAGGTCTCTGGCTATGAGAATTCAGTAATCACAGTGCAGTATATGACCAATAGAGCTTGGTCACTGTGTACATGCCTAATAGCATGTTAAAATATTTTACATCGCAGTCAAAGGTTGACTGACTTGGAAAGTGTAGGTACCAATATTGGCAAAGATCGAGATGCTGTTAGTTATAAGTCATGGAAATAATCATGAAAGGAAGTAATTTTAGAGAAAGGCAGAGTTTCCTAAACCCCAAAAAATCACTAGAGCAGAAAAAAGATATTTTGCAAACGAACTTTGAATGCCTATCTGAAATTATTCTTTGTGATAAACTACACACAAACAAGCAAAGTAGCTGCCAAAAATGTGCCAGATAACAGCAAAACAGTGGCATCGCTGATCTGCCTAAGTTAATGCTTCATGCTGGTTGCTTTTCCAAGTGTAAATGAAGAAAGAGGACCCACCACCAAGTACCCAGCAGACTCAAGAACCAGTATTGTTCAGAACAGAAGATCTGGTGCTGGCAAAATGGCCATTGATTGCAGAAGAATAACCAAGGATTGTGACTCTAGGATTTTAGTTGTACATGATAATAGATTTAGGAACTGAGCTGCTAAACTTCTTATCCACCATCTCCCTGGTGAATTTAGTTATAGCTTAGTCTTTTCTTTAAAAAATGTGTGTTGTAGTTTAAGTCTACAGTCTGTGTAAATGCATGCAAACAGGGAAAGAAGAGACACATAAACCTAATCTTCATATTAACATGGCTATATTTTATATACGTCATTAAACGTATGTATGCTCTAAGACTGTTTCAGGGAATACAGAACCAAGTAAGGCTCCTTACCTTGATATGCAGCACTTGGTTTGGGTAAATTAATGAAATCCTTGATTTATAGATGTTAAGAAGTTGATGAATCCAGAGGTCTGCTAGGAGTGAGGCTGTGACAGCTCCATGCCCCCAGGTCCACCCAGCAGCCAGGCCGGGGTTGTATTCCCAATAAACACGCACCCATGGAGCACATGTGTGCACCATCCATATACATATGTTCACAGCCAGCCACAGAGATCAACACGGACAAGCAGAGCACTTACACAAACACCAACAGCACCAACAGCCTCATCCTGCTCACTTTTCTAGCTAAGCAAGATGAAGATCTTTTAATGAGGGTATGTGTATGCCTATGTACAATGTAGACAGCACTAGTACCTGGGCTCAGACAGTCACTCTGCCCAGTAGCTANAATGCCCTTCCCCTGCACCCCATACTGAGCCCATCCCCTTGATGGTTGTGACCCCTTAGTCTGTGGGGACCCTCTTATGTTGGCTCATGGTGACAGGTGTTCCCTGGCCCATGAGCTGAGGTTTANCCCTGGATCCCAGTCTCCCCAGTTGCTGGCACATGGACATACAAACCCTTGAGGCCACAGACCTACTTTAGCTGCAGATACAGACATTCTTGCATGTACACACACTCTTGCATATACACACACACAGAACTGGGTCTCCCAGTGCATCCCCAGACCCCACAGCCTCTCCAGCAGTTGGCCTGGACCCCTAGTCCCTCCAGCTGCCAGCTCCTCCCATGGTCTCACCCTCAGAGACACACATCTTTACCTGGGTCCCCAGCCCACATCTCCTACTCTCTGGCTCATCAGGAAGGATCTTCATTAACAATCACACCCATGATCACGTCAGTTGCTGGCACCATGGATACATGGACCCCTCTGACTCCTGGTCCCAGCCCCAGGGGCTGTCACTGAGACCTGCACACAATTCTGCACAGAGGACAGAGATACCTTCACTCAGGAAAATATCTAGAAATGGGTTTTGGTGGAAATCAGGACACACTGCACTGGTCTGGCGCTGGACATGGCCAAGCAAGTGCACTGACCAGCCCTCTCTTGCAACACAACCAGCTCCTCTATCTACTTATCACTCTATTTTCCCACTTGTTCTTCCCCAAATGTTGTGGTTTAATCCCAATTGGTAACTAAGCACCACATAGCCGCTCCCTCACCCTCCCCCCACCCCAGTGGTATGGGGGAGAGAACTGGGGAAAAAAAAACCTAAAACCCCTGGGTTGAGATAAAGACAGTTTAATGGGATAGTAGAGAAAGAGAAAATAATAATAATAGTAATGATAAAAGAATATACAAAACAAGTGATGCACATTGCCATTGCTCACCACCCGCTGACCCATGCCCAGCCCATCCCCGAGCAGCAATCGCTGCCCCCCAGCCAACTCCCCCCAGTTTCTATACTGAGCGTGACGCCGTATGGTATGGAATAGCCCTGTGGGCAGGCTGGGTCAGCTGTCCTGGCTGTGCCCCCTCCCAGCTCCTTGTGCCCCTGGCAGAGCATGGGAGGCTGAAAAGTCATTGACCAGTGTCAGCACTGCTGAGCAACAACTGAAACATCAGTGTGTTATCAGCATTGTTCTCAGTATACTAAGTCCAAAACACAGCGCTATAGCAGCTACTAGGAAGAAAATGAACTCTGAATTAAGCTGAAACCAGGACACCAAACTACCTTGATCCATTTTCCCACCCTTGGTTTGTCCCTAAAACAGGTAGTAAATCCTGTGAAATCCCAGAATGCCCTTCCCCTGCACCCCATACTGAGCCCATCCCCTTGATGGTTGTGACCCCTTAGTCTGTGGGGACCCTCTTATGTTGGCTCATGGTGACAGGTGTTCCCTGGCCCATGAGCTGAGGTTTACCTGGGAGAGCCCTGTGGGGACTGGTCAAGGCTCATATCTGTGGCAGGGTCACTGGGGTTTCTCCCTGTTCTTGTTCCCTGGCATCTTTTATGGTGGGAGCCTTTTTGGGGGCTCATTGCTTTCCTACAATGCCCTGGGAGCAGCCAAGTCAGGGTGATATTGGGGCTCCCTATCTGCCATTGCTCCTCAGGGCTCCTTTATGTGCGGAGACCACCTTTTTATCACATAACCTAACTAACTATGGGCCTGATCCAAAATCCTGCAAAGTCAATGGAAGAGAGTGGGCATTCATGTGAGCTTTGGATCAGGATCAAAGACCCTCCCAGCAGCACTTCTGCCTGCCTAGGAGATATAATCTAGCTACTGAGAAAATCTTTGAGATGTCCCCTTGGAATACCTATGTTGTCAAAATGAAGGTATGTAAAGCAGGATCTCACTGCAGAAGGTGAGTTATACTTCAAATAAGTAAAGCAGGCAAAGGCTAGTGTGCATCCAGGGAGTCGACATCAGTACGCTGTATGAAAAACTACATATCAATGAGGTGAGCAAACAGGAGAAACAGTCGTTGCTCTTTTAAGATAATATGGGCAGAGTAGAGAGATTGTTTTCTTCTAACCTTACTAGATTGATGTATCCAGATACACCCCTTATCAGGCAGTACCTGGGAATGCCTGATGAAATACAATTACAAGTTTATGCATGCAATATATACTATCTCCCCTCTGTGTAGATTATTATGGATTGGTGCTACTAAGTCTCTGAAACCCTCCCCTGCATGTCAAGATGACTATTTCTTCTCTGCTTGCTTTATTCATCCCCTGGCACAGTTACAGGAGACAGCATGGATAGGCAGTATGAGTAAAAAATATGTCCTTCAGAGAAATGCTGCAAGTCTTTCTTGTACTCTTTGCTGTCTTGTCTACTTATACTGTAATTTCTTCAACTTCTGAATGTTACCATAGGACAGATAGCATTAATAATACAGATAAAGTAAGAAGATCTTAAAACAGAAGAGCGATATTTTGACATTTTCTGTAACATCATGAAGCATCAGGTAAGATGAATCTGGGGAGGAAAGAAACCGACAAACCAAGAAAAATCAAGTTCTCCCTCGTACTGTTTCAGTGCTATAAATCAGAATATTTTACCTTGATATAGTTGACATAAGAGCGTAGAAAGTGTGCCACTATTTGTTTTTCACTGTTAGATTTCTGTATTAGTTTTTAGTGGATAAAATCTGAAATAATTAACATAATAAGTAGTGACCTGAGTAGCACCTGAGACTTATAGGGTAGCACTCTGTGTAATAAATAGACTTCATATTTTGTACTTGCATTTCGTTGGAGAAGTCCTTCTTTGATTTCATCTTATGATGGAAGTGAAATGGAATTCAATGGAGCACATGGAAATCTAAGCTCCTCCAAATCCATGGTCAGATTTGGGAAGTGGGTCATATCTTCCCAGTAGCAGTGGTACAAACAAGGCTGCAAACACGTCTGATTTGTTAGCACACCAAATTTGTCTCCACCTACTAGCAAACTAACACCTTCCTTCCTCTTACTGTTAATGTACTTACAGAGTGGTGTTTTTTTTGGAAATCTCTCCATAGTTGCACCTCTTTTCTCGTTAAGACCTACAGTCTCATGTGAATGCTTCACTTAATACTACATCTCAGTATTTGGTCATCTTGTGAACTTTCCTGTTGAATTTAAGGGCAGCAAAGATAACTTGATTTAGCTGAGTGTTGCGGTTTAACCTGGCAGGCAGGTAAACAACCCACAGCCATTCACTCATTCTCCGCCTCCCCAGTGGGATGGGGAGATAATTGGGAAAAAAAAGTAAAATCCATGGGTTGAGATAAAGACAATTTAATAGAATGGAAAAGGAAGGGATAATAATAATAAAAATAAAAGTATATACAAAATAAGTGATGCACAACACAACTGCTCACCACCTGCCAACTGCTGCCCAGCCAGTTCCCGAGATCAGTACCCACCCTGGCCAACTGCCCCCAGTTTATTTACTGAGCATGACACCATATGGTATGGAATAGCCCTTTGGTCAACTGTCCTGGCTATGCCCCCTCCCAGCTTTTCGCTTGCAGGGCCTGAGAAGCTGAAAAGTCCTTGAGTAGTGTCAGCACTACCAAGCAACAGTTAAAACACCAGTGTGTTATCAACATTATTCTCACACTAAATCCAAAATACAGCACTATTCCAGCTACTAGAAGGAAAAAAAAAAACCCCCACTCTATCCCAGCTGAAACCAGGACATTGAGTTAATCTATTGCTGTTTCCCCTAGCCACCATCTGAAATGGAATAATTTGCACTTATTTTTTTTAAGTGCTATCAGCTCTCCTGCACTCTTTTTTAATATATATACTTTCCTTCCTTACTGGTTCTGAAGTTTTTTCCTTAGAGCCCCTTGCTTTTACTTTGCTGTTTCCTATCCAACATTTTGTTAAGGATCATACCATAATGTTGTCACTCTCACCTTCGTTTCAACAACTTCTTCTCATTTTTAATAGAATCAGTACAGTAAAGCTTGCCTGTCTTATGGATGTCTCCACCTTCTGTTTAAATAACTTCTTAACTAATTCCAAAATCTTCCTGAACAATCCATTTTCCCTTTCTCTGCTCCCAACAGACCTCTTGATAGCTAAATATTCCCCTTATTGCTAGTTGTGACACTTTGCTCATTCTTCTATTAGTCACAGAAAGACTTCTCTCCTGGGTTTTTCTCATTGTACATATTTGGTGGCTTAGCGTAATCCCCAGCCATAGTAGTTCCCTCTTCTTTTTCCTTTTTAACATCAGTCACAGATTTTCAATCAGTCTATTCTCATGTAGCATCTAAACTAGTATTTACACCTTTGATATAAAACAAATTTCCTTCTTTTTTTCCTTGCTTGTGTCCCTGAACAAATTGTATTTTTCTATATCTGTGTAAATGTGCAGATATCCCACAAAGCCTCTGGGATGACAGTAAAGTCATCATTTTGGTCATGAATTAATTAAGACTTGATGTACCTCCTTGTACTTCTGTATTAATAGTACACAGACACCTAAGATAGTCTAATTATTCTTCCTATAATTCTGTTATGAATAAAGTCCTTGTCCTCTCCTTCCCCATAAATCTTGATCTTAATTCTGTGGTTTATATATATTCCTTCAGATTTCAGTTCATTCCATTAGAAAAGAGATAGGTTTATCTCTTCTAAGTGGTACAATCTGTAATAAATTCACAGAAATTGGAGTTGTACCAATATTAAATCTTTGGAATTGAGAAGGGAATTAGGCCAGCCATCTTTTCTGACTGGAACAGATGTCTGCTGATGATTTTTAAGAATTATTATTACATTATTATTTGTGTTATTATGCTCACCACTACAGAGAAAACTACAATAGGACTGGGCCCATACTGTGGTGAAGACATTAAGTTTTCCCTTTTGAAACAATAATAAATTGTGTCAGTTTTCTAGGCCTAAGCAATTTCATTGAAAAGTGTAATTAATTTGTAAGAAGACCCCAGCCAACTGTAAAGACTGCCGTATAAAATTGTGAATCAGAAACTTGTGAAAAATAATACTTGCCATAAAAATAATAACAATAGCATGCAAAGTAATTGAAAAGCAACATGTAAATAAATTACTGTGGTGCTGTTCTTGCTGCTATGGTTAATGTTATGTCAGCATTTCCATTATAAGATCCATTTTTCAGGGTTTATGAGTCAGCTATAAAAATTTTAAAAACTCTTTCTAAGCCTAATGCTGAAAGGTCTTGTCCTAGAAAGAGTTTTGATTACGGTATTGTAGAGGAAAAATACCAACCACTCTTCACAAAATGACTGGCTCTGTCTTAAGCTGAAAAACAAGGTATCAGTTTGCAAATAAAATTTACACTTTTTGAACTAAGATTAAAGTTAAGGGTGCAGCCATAAAATTAACTTTTTTTTTCCATCATTCAGCTATTGACAACGTAATCTCAAATACAATGGGATTGAAGCTAATGGGATAGAAGCTGAAGGATTTCCACAGAGAGCCTGCGGAGAGTCTCTGACTGGGAGAAGGTGTACCTGCCATCTTAAACCTCAATGCCTGCTCCACATACTCCTCTGTGAAGAAAACTTGTTAGAACTAAGTTTCACATCACAAAGGAGTGAAAATATATATGTAGTTGAGTCACTGCTGAAAAGTTATATTTGTACAGGAACAACACAGTGAAGGCATTTAAGAAAAGATTTAGCAAAGAAAATGTGAAACTACACCAAAACCTCTTTCTGCAGGTGAATTTTGTTGGATCATTTTCCTTCACAGGTATTAAGATATTTATTTACTATTTTTTGTTTATACAAGACTTTCTAGATTTAGAACATGTTATGTCTAAATAATGGAGCAATCAGTAATAATTTGGGGCATGAATGGTATAATGGAAGACTATTAAGGGAAGGCACCATACTTGTTTTACCCAGCTTTCTATTATTATTGAACACAGACTACTGAATTGTATAGATCTTTGAACTTACTAAATATAGCATTCTTATGCTTTTGTGAGGACTTGCGGTGATGTTTGTGAGCATTAGCATTGAGGTAATGTTGAAGGACTATAGGCATGATAAAAAGGCAAATCCAGTGCAGTCTCATTTCTACTGACATTTGGGAAGAACCCTGGTGTGAACCATTCCCTAATGCCATTTTGAGGGTAAGTAGTTGAAATGCTAAAATAAAAAAAAAATCAAGGAATGAAACAATAGTTCTGTGTGAATGATCTGGATACCAAGAACCAGGAGTCATGAGAGTCATCAAGTTATTTACCAGCAAGCAAATCCTTCAGAAACCTATTCTGGATAACTGCCATATATTTTGTTTACGAGCAGAGATCTAGGAATCTGTATAAAGCCTTTAGTTAGACCTCATGTTCTGACCTACATACATTTATGAGGCATTAAAATCACATTTCTAATAAAATGGTACACTGGAGAGAGAAAAGGCTTTACATAGTGACCCCTTGCTTTGCTTTTCAGGTTGCAAGATGAGCTACCGTATTACATTCTTCTGTGTCCACAGTGTAGGTGGTTTTGGATACTGGATGCATGTGAGTATGAATCAAGGAACTCCAGTATGTTTGCCTGCATTGCTGTATTTACGATACTGGAAAACCCACTTTTCTGGCAGAGGCATTCCTAAGTAGCTCCTCCTTCCTTGAACATATCAGCAGAACAGAATCACAGAACAGCCGAGGTGGGAAGGCAGGTCCAGAGATCAAGTGCAACCCCCTGCTCAGAGCAGGGTCACCTACAGCAGACTGCCCAGGGCCATGTGAGTTGGGTTTTGTATACCTCCAAGGAATGAGATTCCTCAGCCTCTCTGGGCAACTTGTTCCAGTGTTTGACCACCATCACCATAAAAAAAGTTTTTTTCCTTATGTTTAAGAGAAATTTCTTTATTTCAGTTTGTGCCTATTGCCTCATGTCTATTCACTGGACACCACTGAGAAAACTCTGGCTCCATCTTCTTTATTCCCACCATCATGTATTTGTACACATTGACACAATCCCTCTTAGCCTTCTCTTCTCTGGGCTGAACAGTCCCAGCTCTCCCAGCCTCCTCCTATGACAGATGCTCCAAGCCTTTCAACACCTTTGTGGTCCTTTGTTGGACTTGCTGCAGTAAGTCCATGTCTGTCTTGTACAGGGCAGTCCACCACTGGACATAGCACACCAGGCTGAGCAGGGGGGAAGGATCACATCCCTAGGTCTGCTGGCAACATTCTGCCTGATGCAGACCATCAAGCTGTTGGTCTTATTACAGTTATATCCCTTGACTTTAGGCATTGATGTCAGTATCCCATTTGACATTAAGACACCAACATTCAGGTCCAGGAGTGCACCAGATATAATTAGTCTAGTTCTATACAATATCGCTAGTGGAGAATGGAAAGCTGTTCAATTCCCCTGAACATAGATATCCTGGTGGGATTCAGTTGTCTAAATGTAGGTGGTTTGTGCCTCTTTAGAGGGTATAGGATATTCCCCATGCCCTCTAGCTGCCACGCACCAGGAGATCGTATCTGCCATCCTACATTAATATCTTGGAAAGCCTGTGGTACCCAGAAGCCACTGGCAACCTGAGTTTAGACATTAATGTAGCAACTAACCTTAGACAGCTAGTCACCTTCCAGTTTCCACTGACTGCATTATAACTTTACATGTAACTACGTTATATAACTTTATTCACATAGGCTAAGCTTCCTCCTGGAGTCATCAGAGCTTCTGTCAGAGGCAGTTCAGAGAAGGAGATCATCTCCTTCCACTTAACCAGCTGAATTAAAGTGAAATGGTATGAAAGTGTCCTCACCCTCTCTGTTCACACACTCCTAGTGCTACAGCACTGACAAATAAAGGAACAATAAAATAAAAATGCAATCCCAAAATACCTGAGAATTAAAAAGGGCAAATGAAGAGCTGATTATAGGTCATTTTTTCTCTCCTCCAAATTTTGCAATAAATAACATGCTTTAGTACTGCTACATCTAGTATCTCCCAGTGATTTTGTTTACAAAGCCTCTCCATATTACCCACTCTCCCAATGTGCACTTTATAGAATGTGAATTGCATTAGCGTGATTACATTTGCATTAAACACATGGTTAGTTTTTTAAAAGTACAAATGCTTGTAATTTTATGACACACCCGCATGAACTATAAAATGATGTATAATAAAACTTTGCTTGATTTCATAATTACCTGTTGTTATCCCTGGCTAATTGAATATTCAGCACAGACGTGTTAATCCTGAAAGTCTCCCTGGCATCCTCTCTTCTCCTCTCCTGACTTTTTTTTTTCCACATTCAATTGAGTTACAAGTTGTTTCACGGAATATGTAGAAAGAAAAATGTTCAACAGCTATGGATATATGCAAATCTTCTAACAACCATACACAAAGTTAAAAGTGGAAATTTTAATATGTACCTATTATTTCTGGCAGGCATATATTAAATTGCTTTGATCATATTTCTTTACTAAGCTTCCTCATCTGGTTGAAATATAGCCCCTTAGAGCTATTTTTTCCCTCTTCATTTTCTCAGAAAGTTAGCTTGTACTTTATATAGCATAATCTTCTAAAATAGGCTGTTTTCTATTTGTTAGTGATGTACTATATGAGCATCTAAAGATACCTGGAAGTATGTGAAATTTGAGGCTTGAAATATCTTGTTCAAAAATAGAAGTGTGGGAGAATAATTACTGTATTGTTGTACCTTTATTCATATTAATAAAATGTCCACCCCTTATCATTCAAGTTAACAACAAGGTCCTCAGTGGCTTCAGACAGAATATATTATTAAAACATGCAGAGGTGCTGTTACTTTCATAGCAGGTAGAACTCATTTTTTTAAGAATTAGGTGTGTGATCTAGGCAAAATATCAAGAAACTTATTTTGCCATCAGAGAAAGAGCAGCACTTCCCAATGGTGTTTCATTTCACCCTAACATAAGCATCTTCAAGAGGTGTCTCTAGAGGTCAGCTCATTTCACCTTCTTTCCTCCACTGGCTATAAAGCAAATTAGTTTTGACTTGGGAGGCAACTCATTTGTCAACACATTGACATCTAGAGTAGATATGTGTGCTGGTTTTGGCTGGGATAGAGTTAATTTTCTTCATAGTAGCTAGTATGGGGCTATGTTTTGTATTTGTGCTGAAAACAGTCTTGATAATACAGGGATGTTTTCGTTATTGCTGAGCAGCGCTTACACAGCGGTTGCCTTCCCAAGTAACCATTAAGCATGATGGAGCCCTGCTTTCCTGGAGATGGCTGAACACCTGCCTACCAATGGGAAGAAGTGAATGAATTAATTGTTTTGCTTTGCTTGTGTGTGCAGCTTTTGCTTTACCTATTAAACTGTCTTTATCTCAACACATGAGTTTTTCAACTTTTACCCTTCTGATTCTCTCTCCTTCCCACAGAGGGATGGGGAGAGAAGTGCGTGAGAGGCTGTGTGGTGCTTATTGCCAGCTGGTGTTAAACCACAACAATATGCAATGTGGTATCCAACCAGAAAGGCAAGAGGTTTACCCTTGGTCTTCTGTCAGATGCAAGCTGTATTTTGATGTCTCAGATATTGTAGAAAAACTGAAAAACAGCCCATACCTACATTTAAGCTATTGAATCAGCTTCACATGTCTACATTTGAAGCTGGCTAGAGATAGATAAGAAATGTTATGAAACTATCCACTGTGCTTCTTTTAGTGATAAGTACAGGTAGGTCTTTTTCCAAACAAATAGTTTATTTACCAGAATAAGTGCTTACAACATATAGAATCATAAAATTCAAATTTTAGTTCAGTGCTTGGGTTTATAATTTGTTTAAGTTTAAAAAGGAATGCCAAATTAAAAAAAAAAAA